>JAAEAF010013846.1:0-108661 GCA_011037195.1 Triatoma infestans | reverse complement strand
GCCTTCTTTCGCCATTAAGGTGGTACCCATGTGTCACACGTGAGTGACCAATCCTTAGTCTCGTCAGTATTACTGGTTCATGCCGCGGGAAATTCTCGACTGTAGTACTTCGCACACTTGGTCTGATATCTCTTAACTTTTCATTTGTGTTGTCCCACTGTGCTTGCCATTTTCTGTTTGTAATATACTTCATATAAATTTGTATGTCAGTGGGACGTACAGGGATGACATCTATAGTATTTGTAGAGGCTGCTCGTTTTGCCGCCTCGTCCGCCTTTTCATTACCGGACACTCCTATGTGGCCCGGCACCCAGGCGAACGTCACCCCTTGACCACGTGCGCTTAGATAGTACAATGATTTAAAAATATTTATTACCAATGGGTCCGTCGAGAATTTATCCCGGAGAGCCATTATTGCACTCAATGAGTCCGTCAATATTAATGATTTTTTATAATTTTCATCTTCGATTAGCTTTATGGCCTGGCAAATGGCATACATTTCAGCCGTGTACACTGATGCATATTGAGGGAGTGTCCAACTAAGGGTAACTCCCTGCGTGTACACAGCACTGCCTACGCCGTCGCCTATCTTCGACCCGTCTGTAAAGACAGGGCGGGAGTCATAATAAGAATTTAGTAGTTCCAATAATTTTTGTCTATAGACGACGGGTGGTGTTTCCTCTTTTTTATGTATTGCCAGGTCCATGCGGACGCTTGCAGAGGGTATAGACCAAGGAGGTAGAGGCGCAAAGCCCCAACTCAACACTTGGCTAAATTGTATTCCCTCCGCATCTAATAACTCCTTAGCTCGGACCCCGAGGGGTCGCGTCCGCGAACGTTGCTGACGGTACTCTTCATCATGTGGGCTCTCGAATATGGCATGAAATAAGGGATGAAATCGCTTCCCCCATATTCCGGCGATGTAGGTCAGAGTAAGCTGTTCCCTTCTAAACTGAAGAGGCAGCATCCCCGACTCTACATAGAGACTTTGTAATGGACTGGTCCGGAAGGCGCCTGTGAATAATCTGATCCCTTCATTATAAATTCGGTCTAGTAATTTCAGGCGTGACTGCGTGCAGAGCTATAAATTGGCGCTCCATATTCCAATTTGGAGCGGGTAAGTGCAATGAAGATGCGCTTTAGGATTTCCCGCTCGGTACCCCATTTATAGCTGCCAAGAAATTTCAATATATCGAGGGTTCTCCTTGCTTTTTTGTAAGTATGATCTATGTGATCCTGCCAGGTTAGCTTAGTATCGAAGATGAGGCCTAGGAAACGGACGCTTTCTTTGTACTGGATTGATCTGTCTTTTAAATATAATGTGGGAGGAGTGTGCTCGTGACGTAATCTGCAGAAGTGTAAGCACACCGTTTTAGTACTGGAAAATTTGAAACCGTTCCTTTCAGCCTCCTCAGCCACTTTATCTACTGCCTGTTGTAGGGTTTCTCCGACCTCACCTAGATCACTTCCTGATAGGTAAATGGCGAGGTCGTCGACGTACAAAGATATTTGAATTGGATCTCCTACAATTTCGGCTAGACTATTTACTGCCATCGTGAATAATGTTGCACTTAATACCGACCCCTGTGGTTATCGATTTTCTAATATGTGTGGGTCCGAAAGTACAGACCCCAGACGCACTCGGAACCTTCGTGATTCCAAAAACCCACAAAGGAACCTTGGCAATTTCCCTCTCAACCCCCATTCGTGTCACTTCCGCAGGATCGCATATCTCCAAGTTGTATCATAAGCCTTCTCGAGGTCAAAGAACACGGCCAGCACATGCTCCCTACGCATGAATGCGTTTTGCACGTAGACCTCAAGGCGGCTCATTTGATCCAACGTGGAACGATACCTGCGAAATCCCGCTTGGTGCTGGCTGTAAATTCCTCTCGTTTCTAACACATAAACTAGTCTATAATTAATTATGGATTCGAGGACCTTACTCAAGCAGGTCAACGAAATAGGTCTATAACTAGAGGGATCACTGGGGTCTTTTCCTTCTTTAGGGATCGGTATAATAAGTGCTTCCCGCCAACCATCAGGGTATTGGCCTGTCTCCCATATGCTATTGTACAACTGGAGAAGGCTTTGCTTCCCAGCTGCGTTCATGTTTTTGATCATAGCATACGGGATTCCATCCAAACCTGGAGCAGTATCTTTGCATTTCTTTAAAGCGTTCTCTAATTCTTGTATGGTCAGCGGTTCATTATATGTTTCAAGGATGGCAGATTCAAAGTCAAGTGGCTGTTGCTCCACGTCACCTTTTCGCCGGAGAAACTCCACCGAGTAACCCTGTGAGCTAGACACCTGAGAAAAGTGTCCAGCCAAGGCCCCAGCTACATCTCCCGACTCAGTGACGACGACATCATTGATTTTTAGTATCGGTATCGACGGGGTTCTGCGACTGCCAGAGAGAGCTCTTATCTTATTCCACACCTCCTTTAAAGTTGAAGATGACGAAATCTTTGAAATATAGGAGGTGAGGGTTTCCTTTTTGGTTTGTTTGATTAAACACTTCTCCCTGGCTCTTAATCTTTTAAAATTTATTAAATTTTCCTCCGTCGGATACCTTTTAAATCTATTTAGGGCCTGCTTTTTTGCCGCGTTGGCTGCCTTGCATTCCGGAGTCCACCAGGGGACGGGGGGTCTTGTGACTCTCCCACCAACCTCGGTATTGTGCCCCCGGCAGCATGAACCAACGCTTTTGTGAATCTCCTGGTATCGAGGGTCACATCACCTGTAAAGTTTGGTATCATCACTCTCGCGGCATAAGCAGTCCAGTTTGCCCTTTTGATGTCGTATCTCCAGGGTATTACATAATCTGACCTGGAGATGGAGCTCGATACTAAGATTGGAAAGTGGTCACTGTGATATAGTTCATCTAGTGTGGTCCATTCCAGACGAGCAGCAATGGTGGGTGTTGCCACACTCAGGTCAATTGCACTGAAGCCTCCTGAATGTGCATTGAAACGTGTTACTTCACCACTGTTGAGGAGCATCAGATTAGCATTGTCTATAATCTCCTCAAGAGTTCTGCCTCGAGCATCACTTTTCACTGACCCCCACCAGGTGTTGTGACAGTTGAAGTCTCCCATCAACAACACTGGGGCAGGGAGCTGCGAGAGCAAATTCTCCAGATCACTTCTCCGCCAGAATATATCTGGCAGGTGGGTACTAGCTATAGTGATCTGCAGTGGTGTAGCTAGGCGCACGGCTACGGCTTGCAAATTACTTTGGAGGTGTAGCCGTCTGCTGGGGATGTTATTCCGTATACAAACGGCCACACCACCGCGCGCCCTCCCACCAGGGGCAGGTTGTACCTCCTTACTGTGTATGACGTACCCAGGAATTCGAATGTGTTGCCCCGGGCGAATCTTTGTTTCCTGGAGGCACAACCCAAATGGACGGTGTTCCGCCACCATTCGGCGTAAACCTTCCATATTATTAGTATAGCCCCGCATGTTCCGTTGAATAATGGACTCACACATTTTAATAGCTAGAAGTGACCACGAGTGGCAGGATCTTGCCTAGTGAATTTAAAATATTTACAAAAATTGGTATTTCAAAACTATAATATACATAAAGACGTAGATACATGGATGCTGAAAAGGTAATCATAGTAATTATTAGTCAGTGGCACACGTTTTCCGGGGCTTGCCTTTTGGCCAGCCCCTTTTTCTTCTTCTAGGGAGGTGGTCGGAAGTGCTTCCCCCCTCCGATTCAGAGGCCTCAATGTCCGTTCCCAGCAGCTTCCATTGCTGCTTCGTGGTACGGACACTTTGGCCGGAGGACAATTTGTCCTTTGGTAGATCCGATGGTCCCCCCCTGACACTTAATGTATTTGGGGGTGGCAACATCAAACCACTATTTCTTTTTCTCCTTTGAGAGCGTTTCGGTGGACTAACCACCTTCCACTCCCCTTTGGAAGCGATATTTTGTTTAGGTGGGGGCAATCCCACCTTTGTAACACTCCCACTAACAGTGGGATTGATTGTAGGTAGCCTTTCGGCTACCGGTGCCCCTAGAAGGGCATTTTGTATAGATGGTGAGATTTCTCTCACCTTTGTAATGGCCCCTCTTAAAGTCGGAGAGGGGCTGGGTGGTGGGATTTCTCCCACCTTCACAATAGTTCCCTTTAAGGCCAGGGAAGGGCCATTTATTTGTTGCCCCTGGATAGCTGTAGGGGCTGACATGTAGTGTGCCACTGATAGGGGCGCCCTTAACTTCTCAGCGTATGAAACCTCTTTACTTACATACGATTTGCTTTCAACAATTGCCCTTGCCTCATGGTAGGGCAATTGTTGAAGAGTTTTTATTTTTTGGATTTCTTTTTCTTTCATTAAAATTGGGCACCCCGAGGATCTAGCATTGTGCTCTCCGCCACAATTTACACATATTATTGGCGGTGTGCATTCGCCCTCATGTTTGGGCTTACCGCAAACACACACCGCTTCTGGAGCCTTGCACTTAGTGGAAGTGTGCCTGAACTTCTGACACTGAAAACACCTCATGGAAGAGGGTATGTAAGGGCGTACTTTCAAATTATAAATGGCAGCTTCTATCATTTGTGGCGGTCTTGGGCGATTAAAGGTGAGGACAAGGGAAGCAGTGTCCACTAAGGAACCTTCCTGCCGCCGCTTTATGCGCCTCACCTCTATCACTCCCTGATCAGCCAGACCCTCTTTTATGTCCTCAATCGTGCTATTTAACAAGTCCCTACAAGTGATAACGCCTTGAGAGGAATTTAGGCGTTTATGGGGACACGCTTCCAATTCAGCATCCATATATCTCTGCAAGCTTAATATGGTTTTTGCTTGATTTTGATTATCGGCTTCTATACAAATTGAGCCATCATTGAGCTTTCTTATGCTTTTGGTTTTGCCCAGCATACTCTTTATAAATTTATGGAGTTTAAAGGAACATTCGGTTGTAAATGTTCCTTCTTTCTTTTTTAAAACAAAAAAACCTACCCCAATTGTCTTCTTCGAAATCCAGAAATACTTTGTTTGCTAATTCCTTCCGGTTGCCGCCCCTGGCTTTCTTCCTCGGCGGGGAAGAGGGGATATATGGTTGCAGGGTTACCTGCATACCAGATGTTTTTCCAGAGTTATTATCAATTTCCATGCCAAGTCGTTTATCATTGAGTCCAGTCGAGAAAGGGATAGAGGGAGTGGTAGTGGGAGTACTTAGGATTTGGGATGTAGGAGTATTGGGTGTGTTTGGTAAGGATAGGGGAGTGGGATTGGTAAAGGTAAAATTTGGTGGGCTAGGCCCAGAATAGTTTTTGAGATTATCCATTATAATCCAAAAAAATTCGTCGAGGTGCGTGGTCCCGCCTCCACGGACGCTCAAATGGACCCGGTTACTATCCGGGTGGACCATCACACCTCGATATAGTCAGGTGCCACGGAAGGCAGCGTTCCAATAGCAAAGCATTGACCCGTGTCCCCGCGGCCCCCCTCCTAACCCTAGGAACCCGCCTGAGGCGGGGTTCCCTAGCCTTCCTGGAGTCGGGCTATCCCCCAGGTAGGACTCTCGGATGAAGCCGAGGCCAAAGACATGTGTTGGGATTGGACGCCCGCAGGTCGTCGTCTCCCTCAATGCCCAGGATCCTCTTTTCCACCCTAGTCCCAAAGCCTCGTGCCGGCAAGCACGAGGGAGAGGTATTTATACTCCGAGCTCTCAACGAGTGCGTGTATTTGTTCGTGCAGTGTATGTAGTCGTCTGTAAAGTGTCGAGTGTTCAGGTGTGAGTGAGTGTGTGTGGTGGGGAGCTCAAGTTTACCTGTGGGTGCGCTGTACCCAAGTAGCTGCACACATCAACTACCTCTGCAGGTCCTATGTGTAGTGTGTATTGTCAAGGGTGTCAGTATGAGTGTAAATGTAGTGTGGTTAGGCTGGGAAACCCGCAGGGACGCCTAGATCCCTGAAGAAGTGGCTAGTCCACTTCCCCCTACGGGGGATATTATTAGTATATTATTATGATTATTATTATTATTATTATTATTATTATTATTATTATTATTATCTATTATTATATATTAATTTATATATTTATTATATTATTATTATTATTATTATTATTATTATTAGTATATGGATTATGATTATTAGTATCAAGAGTAAAAAGAAGTATTATTGATTTTGATTTGAACTTTTTTTGTTTTATTGATAATCTCGATTATATTTATTGTAGCCATTTGTTTATTCAATTTCATGTGTACTGGGCATTCCACAAACAAAACAAAATAAGTTCGAAAATATCCCCCTCTTCTTAATATTATTCACAACTTTTGATTAACAAACATTCCTTACATTATGATTAATTTGATCGCGCTTAGTTTCAATAATTAGTCTTCAACATTTTTAAAATGTTGAACTCGCCTTTGACTGTAATTTTTAATTTAAAGAATTCCAATGTTTAGAGTGATTGTGATATTAAGTGATCCTTCTCCAAACTGGGAATTCACATTAAGGGTGGAGAGAATTTGTATGCTTTGGCATTAAAGAACTCTTGAATATTATTTCTGCATGAGAAGACAAGGCTTTTGTAATATTGAAGTGGCAAATATTATGTTCTTGTTGGTGTTCTCTAAATATTGTAATATTCTACATTATACTACACAATTTGTAGCAAGAACAATAACGCCTATTGTGGTCTATGGAATAAACAGTTTCCCTCACATGGAATAATTAAGCCCTTTTTTAAAGAGATACCACTTAAAAAAAACAACAACAAAAAGTTGTTATTAATAAAATTTTAATTACATCTTATTACAAAAAGTGAAATGCAATAATAACCATTTCAAATTCCAAAAGGCTAGGCACTTTATAGAAAAATAAACATTGTCCACTTAAACTTCAGCGAAGATTCAGTCAATATCATTTTCTCCAATTGTACCCATTAAATGTTAGTTGTAAGCAATTTTCCAATATTGCCTCTTTTTTGTAACTCTGTTTTTCCTTCTTATTACAATTGCTGTTTTGTTCGCCCACCCCCCCCCACACACGTTTTGCTATATAGGTGTTTATGGGTATATTTTATTTCATTTTGTGTTTGACACGTTTCGAAAGAAAATTTTAAGCGTCATCATACATTATGAATTAACAGCCTTTTTTTGAAAAAAAAAATCTGGTGTGAAACACTCACACAACTTTCTCTTACTCCAGTTCTCAAAATTATAATTGACAAACTTTATAGTTCGTGTAGCAAATTTAATGAATGCGTCGAAAATGGAAAAAAAATTCAGTAAAAGTGCTCTTCCGGTTTACTAATTTTCTTTGAAACTCGGTTACTTTTGGCCATCTATTTATTTCTAATTAATTTTGTTTGGATGATAGAATTGTATAATCAAACACTTTAGAGAAAAACATAACCCCACCCCTCCTCCAAAAGTGCCCCTAAATGAATTTTACCAGAGAAATATTTTAAATAAAAGATTGTAAATCTTTGTATGTTTAGTTTATATAAGAAGTTTAAAAAAAAAATCGTCGGAACTAGAACTATTTTAGAGAAAATCGCGAAAAAGTGAAAAAAATCATTTAGTAAAGTGGTCAAGCAAACTTACTTCCGGTTATCCGTATTTTTCAAACTCGGAATTTCAACAACATATTCAATTCTAATTAACATTATTTAGATGAAAGAATTGTCTAATAAACTGAAATAGCACTTTAGAATGAAAACCTAACCCAAACCCTCCCTTATAACTGCCCTTAAATCAATTTTCCCAGATAAACATTTCAAATAAAAGTTGTAGCTCTTTGTATTTGTAGTTCATATATGGTTCAACCTAGATATATCAAGGTTGAAGAAAATCGTCGAAACCATTTTTTACAAAAAAGTAAAAAAAAACAACTTGTAAAGTGGTACTTCTGGTTGAGGAATTTTGACAGATAAAAGTACTGTCAGATGCCATGGCGATACCTAAATGGAATATCAAGTTTCAACTTTCTACAGTTTTTCCTTTTTGAGCTATGCTGTTCACACACACACACACACACACAGACCATTTGCTAAAAACCACTTTTTTGGACTCAGGGGTTCTCAAAACGGATCCGGTGAAAACTCGATATCGAAAATTTGACACCATTACTATACTTCCTCTTAGGAGTAAGAGAATGTAAAAAGTCATCCTACTCCAACAAACTTAATATAATAATAACTTGAATCAACAGAATTATTAACAGAAGAATTTTAATGGACTCTTGATTCGCCGCCAAATATTTAATTCATTAAAATTTGTCCCGCAAGGAAAAAAAAGGTTGAAAATCACTGGCTTTAACCAAATATGTTAATCTGTTTTATATTTGTTATGGTAGGGTCCGCAGTAGGTAAGAATCGGAGATATTTTCCGTGATAGCCTGCTTCATTTTGTGGTCATCGATCGGTTTCAGGCGTACGCCCATTAGCAGGATGTCTTGATAAACAATGTGAGCAAAATCAGCTTATACACTCCGCGTGTAAAAGTGATAATATTATAAAATTATACTGAGTGTATAAACTGTATAGAATCAAAGCCAATGACCACAAAACCAAGCAGGCTATCACAAAAAATATCTCTGATGTTTTATATTTGTTTGAATTAGTATGTGTGGCTGGCTAGAATTATCGTTTCAAAGGCTAACTTAAACAACCTGGGCTCCCTGTACAGCTCTCTAAATTTTAATGAGCGTAATCATTATCCTTCCCAGAACTCTTTTCCTACTGTTCCAGAAAGTCACTATTCTAATAGCTATTCGTTTCTTACGGATTTATAGAAGCTAGCGATCTCGGCTCTGGTTTGACTTCCGTTAGGATTCAAAAGATGATAACTAATTTTCGTAAATAAAATTGATGAATTACAAGGAGTTAGCAAATTGGTAACAAATTGCTACTCTGCAAATAAAATACGAGACATACTGTCCAAAAAACAAATCTACTTCTCTTCGTAGTTGTTCATGAACTTCACGGGTTTTACTCAATGTGAGCAGTTATCTCTGTAGTAAACACATTTTAGAATATAAAAAATAACTATATAAAGATAAGAAGACGAAAAATTGAATAATGTATAAATGTAATAATATTGGAATGCCGGGAAGGAAATGGCTGTGCTGCCATCTACCGGCGTAGGATTAAAAAAAAAAAGAATCTTTTAAAATAAAGAAAAAATAATATTTAAACTAGAAATAAATAAAATAGGTATATTAACTGAATAATAACTAAATTCTTACTAACAGAAATCTATATTGCCAAACTTGCTTACAATATTGTACCAAGTTAGACCAATTCTTAGCATTATTAATTCAGAAGTAATGGAATAGAATGTTGACATAATAAGTTGCCAAGTAGAATTTATCTGTATTTTCTTCTAATTCCTTATCTGTACTTTTTTTAACGTCAGTGTGCTAGACTTAGAAACTTCGCTTTCTGCGTAAAATTATTTCTGTTTTAAAATAATAATACTTGTAATAAAATAAAGTAGGTAAGTAAAATAATGGCAATTTTTATTGGCGGCTTAACGTCCAACTTCCAAATTAAGTGTCCACGAAAGGTAGCGGAAGTACACACTTTACTATTAACATTTTTTTAATCTAATAAAAATTTAACAGTTTATAGCTAGACTCGAACTGGGGATCTCCCAGTTTACAAGTATATGCTCATTACCATTACACCAACACCTGCCCCAATTATAATATTATAAATAACAAACAACATTATATTAATTTGAAAGATAATTAATTATAAAATTGAAATTAAGCCAATTACTTTTAGTGACTTTTAAGAAGGATTTTTTTTTGTTAGGCGAATAAAATTTATAGCAGGTTTTTTTTTGCAGCATTTGTAGTCATTCACCCAGGAAATGTTGCATTCCAATGTCTTGTTTAGAATTTGCAACCGTCTAGGTCAGGAATATGGCCAGTTGCCAAACTTCTAAAGATCGCATATAAACTAAGGTATTAAATTTATTTGGATAAATGTTGCTACATATAGGTATATGTTTATTTTATTTTGTTATTTATTAATTTTTTTTTTTTTTTTGCCAAGGTAGTTTTTCATTAGTTAGAAGTTCGAACAAGAAAAATTTTGTTAGTTTGTTGGTAGATTTGTGACGCGTTTGCTTTCAAGTGATTATTTCAATCTGTTCCAAATTTACTTATTATTTTTTCCGCTTTGAATAAGTTTATTTTATTTTCATTTATTACTTTCTCCTACTCCTAGTAACAGGAAGTATTGCAATCGTGTCAAATTTTCGGTATCGAGTTTTCACCGGAAATATCCGTTTTTAGGTCCCCTGAGTCCAAAAAAGTGATTTTTTTTTTTTAAATGGTCTGGGTGTAAGTGTGTTTGTATGTATGTGAACAGCATAGCTCAAAAACGAAAAACCGCAGAAAGTTGAAACTTGATATTCCGTTTAGGTATTACCATGGGATCTAACTGTACGTTATCTGTCAAATTCCTCAACCGGAAGTACCACTTTACTAGTTGTTTTTTTACTTTTTTGTGTTTTACTAGGAAATGGCTCCAATGATTTTCTTTAAACTTGGTATATCAACTACACATACAACGAGCTACAACTTTTATTTGAAACATTTCTCTGGGAAAATTCATTTAAGGGCAGATATGGCGACGGGTGAGGATTGGTTTTCATCTAAATTGGTTTTTCAGTTTATTAGACAATTCTGTCATCTAAATAATGTTAATTAGAATTGAATATGTTGTTGAAATTCAGAGTTTGAAAAACATCGGAAAAACCAGAAGTGCGTTTACTTTACCACTTTACTAAATGATTTTTTTCACTTTTTCACAATTTTTGTCAAAAAGGGCTCAGACGATTTTCTTGAATCTCTTATATAAACTAAACATACAAAGATCTACAACTTTTATTTAAAACATTTCTCTGGAAAATTTCATTTAAGGGCACCTTTAGGGGAGGGGTGGGGTCATGTTTTTCTCTAAAATGCTATCATAGTTGATTATACCATTCTATCATCCAAAGAAAATTAATTAGAAATAAATAGATGGCCAAAATTTTCGAGTTTTAAGGAAATTAGTAAACCGGATGTGCGCTTTTACTGAACAGTTTTTTCAGTTTTCGTCGAATTTTATTAAACGCTAACTATAAAATTTGTCAATTATAATTTTGAAAACTGGAGTAAGAGAAAGTTGTGTGAGTGTTTCACACCAGATTTTTTTTTTTTACTATTTATTAACAAATCAGTCCCCTGGTTAAGAGTGAATAAAGTAACAAGCCGGTTCTTTTACACAAAATTCTTATCATTATCATCATCTATATTATTATTAATATTTTAATTTTATTAATGGTGTTAATAATTATTTATTAATTGAAAAAAGTAAGAGAAGTATTGTACAACAGCACTTTGTTCTTAAAACCTCTTTAACTAGCTCAATGGTTTTTTATTATTTTTTCATTAGGACATTTTAAAAGAAAGGTTAGAAATTTCGTCTTTATTAATTAGTTGGTTTTTAAAAATAAAATATGAAGAAAAGGGCATACGGACCAAGCACCAAAAGTAAGTTTTTAAGAGGTAGATAAAAACTGTAAAATTTGAGCTAACTGGGAACCGCCTGGCTGGACTAGTGAGAAGGTCATAAAAAGGTGTTATTTCTAGAGTAAAGTGCGCAAATTTTACAGTAAACTTTTTTTATGAAAATGGTATAGCATTTGTTTTTTTATACGATCAAATTTACTCATCACAGAGATTTACTCTCTTAACTTTGATTTGAAATTGTTTTTTTCAAAAAAATTTATTTTGAAGGGATTGTTGTATGCTCCTCGAAGATTTAGAGGTTTGGGTTTAGTTAGATGTCAATGGGAGGCACCACTCCAACATTGGTCTATCGCTCAGCGGTTGTCCTCGGTCCAGGATGCACAATTCCAGTCAGTGTTTGACTTTGAGGCGGAGGTGAGTCAATGCGCTGAGAGGTTGGACATGAGTCAGGAGTACCACACGAGCGTCAAAAAATTGAGGCAGACATTGCGGGAGAATGCGTTCGAGGAATGGACTCGGTGCAAGTGGCAGGGTATCGGGGCTCAACATTTTAGGGATGCGCCTAAACTGAATAAATTCCTCTTCGATAAACGAATATTGACAGGTTCGGAGTGGATAAACGGCATAAAATTGAATTCTAACTACGCACCACTTCGTGGTGTTCCTGGTGCCGGTGGACAAATGGTGGGAGAAGTTGGGACCCTCTGCCGCAAGTGCGGCAGGGAGACGGAAACTCCAGCTCATGTGCTGGGAAAATGCCCATTTAACTCCCTCCTTATCACTCGACGCCACCATAAGGTCAAGCACGAGCTAATACGGCTCCTGAAGGAAAAAGGATATACATGCTTTGAGGAAGTTTATTGCATCGCCTCAGCGGGATCGACGAGGTATGCCGATATAGTCGCCCTTCATGACCGCGACAGATCGGCTCTAGTCCTCGACCCGACCGTGAGATTCGAGAGCAATGACCCGGACCAGGCGGAGAAGGTGGACTTGGAAAAAAAAGGTATATATGAGAGTTGTGTCCCCTTCTTGAAAGAGAGGTTCCATGACTTCGGTGACCGAGAGTTTCGGGTTCGGGGTCTCTGGTTCGGTGCCCGAGGTGTCATCCCTAAGCTGACTTTCAGCTTCCTTCAGAAGCTAGGGATTGATCTGAGGAAGTTGGAGGCCTTGGCGGAGTCTATCATTGTGGACTCGATTGGCATTATCCACCACCACATCTACGGGACATGAGTTTGATTGTTCTGCCCGCTTATTTGTTGGTATTGTATGATTATGATATGTTATTATTCTGATTTGGATGTTTCTGTTGCTGGTTTGGTTTATTTTATTTTATTTTATTTTGTTGACATATTGTATTAGTGTTAGGAACGATTTTCTTTTTTTTGCCTGACAAATTGAGGATCTCTCAATAGTGTAGTATTGGTGTTGACTTCTTTTTTTTTCCACTTTATCTATATATCTTGATTGACTGATTGGTACGCTGTGTGTCTAGCAACCCGATCTACTTGGGCAGCACCCTTTGTTTTACAAATATTTGCATTAAAATGTTTCTCTCTCTATTCACTTTTTAAAAAGTTGTTACAGTTAAAATTGTCAACATTTGTCGAATACATGTTTGAACCCGCAATTCTGGATAATATCTGGGATTTTATCCGTCGTATGATGCGGAGAAGTGGTGGGGAGAAGTTAAAGAGGTGAGAATATTTTCTAATGGTCAAGCTGGAGGAGGTGGCGAAAAGAGCTCGTCTCTGGAACACTCTCCCGGGACTTAGGCAGGCCAAGGTCTGTCTGGGAGGTTATAATCAAGAAATGTCGAAGGGCTGCATCAGTCTGAGTAAGAATAAGATCCATATTCTTACGGAATTTCTTACGGGGCACTGTAGACTCAGGGGACACCTGAGGAAGCTAGGCCTAGAGGATGATGGCACATACAGATTTTGTGGGGAGATGGAGATAACTCCAATTCATCTCCTCACCGACTGCAATCCCGTCATCCAGGAGATTCAATAGCCTGTTGAATAGGCTGTTGACAGGTAGGGGTGAGGGAAATACGCACCCTAAACCCTCCAGGATCCTGGTATTCTCTAGGGATCTTAACCTTGAGAGGGTGCTGTAAATGAACAAGCTCACCTACTCCACCAGAGGGAGTAACAATAGATCACCTGATGGTAGCAGTACACGAAACCTCAAAAAAAAAAAAAAAAATAGTCAAGCTGCACTAAAGGCTTGGAATAAGCTCTAAATAGTGAGGATAATGAGTGAATGTAAAGCCTCGCTTGGAGGGCAATAGAGCTCTTCAGCATGATAAAGAGGGTAATGAGAGGGCAGACGAGTTGGCTAAAGTCGGTAACTTATTACCGTTTTATGATCCCGAGCCAGCAGTTCGCGTCATAAAACAGCGAAGTCAAATATTGGAGGAATAGGAAACTGGAGAAGCATTAGATGGATACGAAAGTGTGTCTCCCAGGCTGAGATTTTTGAACGATATGAAACAGGGAGAGTTGAAATATCTTCCCTTCTTGATTAGAATACAATTAAGAGTTGTAATTGGTGTATTGACTGACACTCTTGGCTAGCCAGTCATTTACACAAAATAAGCATGTCATTGTAGTCCTTTGTGCCAAAATTGAGGAATGCAGGGAAATGATATAACACTTGCTATGTCACTATCCTGTTTCACTAATACGAGGCATATTTGGGAAGGTAACTCTTTCAAGGGAATACTTGGGGGAGTTGAAGCTTAAGGATATTTTAAGATATTGCAGTCAGACCGATAGATCTGAGGAATGCTTCTTATGAGAGTTACTTTTATTCCTTTCTTTTTGTTTTGTTTTGTTAAGTAGAACTTGATGGACCATACACTGACATTGGAGAAAATCCGAAACCTGTCAGATCTAATAAAAACAAGTATGCTTCGGCGGATAAAATCCCAATAGATTTGTCTAATTCGCTATCTCACAGAAAGATACACAAGTCTGTTTCTGAAGACAAACGAAGACTGAAATGATTTTTCTAACCTATTTCCTCTGAATCATGAAGAAACTGAAAATAAAATTATGAATCGCCTAAATAGCACAATCACAATTCCTTCATATAAGGAGGAAGTAAAATTTATCAATTAAAATTAAATTAGGATTTTGTCTTAGCAATCACCAGAGAGCAGTCATTTTTTTATATTATTTTAACGATTCCATTTACGATTTATTAAGATCAGTTTCTACAGATAAACGCTAGTAAATGATTAACCCCTCCCATTGTTTCAGAGACATTTTCCGTGGTAGCCTGCTTCATTTTGTGGTCATCGACCGGTTGGGCGTTCGCCCATCTTCAGGATGCGTTTTTCAGACAGTGTGACAACACAGACTTGCACAGAGCAAATTTAGTTTACACACTTAGAGCCACTTAGAGTATGAAAAACGCATCCTGAAGATGGGCGAACGCCCGAAACCGGTCGATGACCACAAAATGAAGCAGACTACCACGGAAAATGTCTCTGATGCTTTCCAGCTCTGTGGAACCAACCACCACAGCAACTTCCCATTGTTGTATCATCGATTATCGAAAGCAAAGAACCAGAAGAAATCTTAGAACGTTCTTCAAGATCAGCAGGTATTTGAAGACGAATTGAGTCAAGCCTCACAGCAATTGAATATATATACCATTTGAATTATATTTTGTGTACCTTGTTATCCTGCATAAATGCAGTTTGGATAATCAAGGTTATAATTTGAAAATCTGGTGTAGAAAATCTGATTACAATTCTCCCATAGGGGAAAGTGAACTAGCCATTTCTTCAAGGATTTTGCTGTCTCTCCGAGTACCAGCCTCTACCCCTCTGTTATCATCATATCCAGCTATGGAATTGCATTTTTCTTTAAATGCAGTTTTGGCTGAATGCTTTATTTTGTGGCGGATAAAATTTATGGCTCATAAATCTTTCTCTTTTATTTTATTTAAAATCATGTTTACAGTTAATAGTTAAACAAGGTATTGGACCGCTTCAGCCTACTTAACAAACTTTCCGCTAAGTACATCGAGCAAACCATTTTTACTGTAACACTCAAGACGGAGGAAGACTTGGGGGCTCTTCCTTTAAATTAGAAAAATACTTGAACATTTTAACATTGCTAGACAACTAAAATGCCTACAGAGTATTCCTTAATAAAGAGATATAGTGCACCAGATTTCAGTTTTAGATTTCTGTTGGTTAGGAGTTTGTATTTCAAAAATAGATGGTTAAACTTACTTTAGAGGGCAAAAAAAGAAGGCAGCTGCTGCAAACTAGATTATAATGAGATAAACTAGAACACATTCAAATTCCTTTGAGCTTATTATTATTATTATTATTATTATTATTTTTTTGCCTTTCTCAATCAAACACAGAAACACTTTTTAAGATTTATCGCAATTTATTTATCCATTTTTTTTTTTTTTTTGTACATGTACCGAACGAAAAAGAATGAAGTGTCTTGCAGCAAATGTTTCTAGCTTTCCCAGTAATCAGTCCTTGTTTTGCTCTGTCCATTGAAAGTTGTTGCTGATTTGATCTTGGCAATATGTTTTGTATACGATCTTGATATCTTGAATTATTTACTGCTCTCAACTAATGAGATCTTCCAATTTGTTATTTAATGATTATTATTTTTACATTCCGTTTAATGAAAATTATTTCTATAATCCAAGATATTTAAAAAAAAAAATCAGCATTTGATTTTGGAAGAATTAAACTAAATACCTTAAAAAAGTCTACGTGAAACACACGGCTTTCTCTTGCTGCAGTTTCCACAGTTATAAATAACAAATTTTCTGCCAATATATAATTCTTACTAGATGATTAATTGCCTTCAATTTTGGGAGAATCTAAACATAATAAAACTACTTTTTCTTTTCAGGAAAGCATAACCACTTCCCGCGAAATTTCCTTAAATAAATATTCTTAGAAAAAGCTTCAAACGTAAATGATTCTCTGCACTTATAGTCAACTGAGTGTGTAAACTGAATTTGCTCTTGCAAGTCTATGTTATCACACTGTGTGACAAACGCATCCTGAAAGTGGGAAGCTATAGTTGGTAGCGCACCTAGGTAGCGAAGGCCGGAACTAAACGGCGAGGGAACTTGCGGCGTGCTTACCACACGTCCCCCAATGCAAATCGCCGTCTGGCAAGACTTAGCCCTACGTGGGCTGTTGCGCCGTAGCTTATTTATATTTATTTTATTTAGAAAGAAGCCTTTCGTCACATATCCTTTGAAAAATAAATTCTTCAAAAATATTACAGCATAAATGATAGGCCGGTAAAATATTAATCTTAATAGATAAATGTTACTGCAAACATCATGTTAGAGAACTGCTTTATCTTAGCGTCTCATTCTTCTTTTGAGAATAATGTAAAGATGTTTTTCAATCTGGGGCAACTAATAGCAGCTTGTGTCTCTCTAGTTCGCCATACAGTATGTGCATGTTTTATCATGCTTTAGAATTAGTTATGCCCGCTGTACTTTAAGCCACAAGTCATTTGTGACTTCCACGTAACTTACACAGTTGAGATGGAAATAAACTTTCTTAACACAAAATCTCCACTGAGGTCACTTCTTATTGTCACTGCAGCAGATCAGAGATCGACTTGGCTGCCAGATTAACCAAGCTTTGCCTAATATCTCCAATATTGTATGAGGAGGGTGATTTCGCTGCATAGTTATCACATCACAAGCGAACATTGCAACATCAGTCCGAAATCGACATGCAGGCAAACAACAAAAGTCTTTAAAGGACAAGTAAAAGTCTTAAACACCTTCAAGAGCCTATCTTCAAGAAGTAAAATGGGAAGCAAGGGTTCTAACCAACACAGCATCAAGAAGTCACCTTCGGCTACGCTCATCTTGCACTCCATCCCTACTCTCTACTTATCATCTTGCTCAGTAAAACTTTTCTACTTCAAAATAAACAGACAAAAGAAACTAGGCCCTGATACTTCGCATTAAATTTCAAACTATACATTGTTTATTCTTATATTAATTAATGATTACATTTTAAAATAAACATATTTAAAAGACATCAGAAATTGAAAGTGTGCTTTTATGAAAATTAATTAAATCGAATATTTCAAAGAAAATTCACACAACTACGTGAAAAGCTTTAGAGCGATAAATTGAAATTTATTATAATGGTTTTCAAATCGTCAGGCTTAACATTATAATGAGATGTTTAGAGGAAATTTTATAAAATTATAACTATATATATATATATAATATTATATACAAATACAATTATAAGTTTCTAAAATTATAATGAGATGTTTCTAGCCATTGCAGAATAAACATCTCATTAAAATTCATTATAATTATTAACAACTTAATTTTCCTCCTAATAGCGGGTAGACAGTCTCCTATCTTGCTAGAAGGCTCCAAGGCATCGAGTAAATAAGCGATCGGATTTCATCTTGCAAAATTGTATTCAATTCTTCAACAAGAGCAAATCAGAGCTGTTCTTCTAAGTCGTTTGGAGGCGGCGAACGATGTTTAGCAC
The DNA here is from genome assembly GCA_011037195.1 of Triatoma infestans. Taxonomy (NCBI): domain Eukaryota; kingdom Metazoa; phylum Arthropoda; class Insecta; order Hemiptera; family Reduviidae; genus Triatoma; species Triatoma infestans. Next base: position 90,643 of record JAAEAF010013846.1, on the reverse strand, counting down.
GTCTCCCATTAATGCCCCATATGTGTTCTATTGGGAGAACTTGCTAGCTAATTCATTGCGGTAACTCAAACTTGTCCAAATATTGTGTTATGACTCGAGCTATATGCCTGCGGTCGAGCGATTTATACATTGGTATAAAGTTGTCTGCAATAAAGGAGCAAATGGGATCACATCTTCTAGGACAAAATCTTCAATGCAGTATGTGCGGCCAAAGCTCCATTTTTTATGACAGTCAGTTTTCGATATATGGTCATGGAAGTTGGTTTCTTCCCACACTATTACTGACTACCTTTGGAAAGGGTGTGAATCACGCATAACAAACGGAACGCCTCTTCATTTTAACAGTCCCGGTCATCTGATTGTTATAAACAGAACTCGCACTCATCTGTGAAGATAACAGCTTTATATTGATCAAGTGCAAACGAGACGCTGTTTGGCACCTCTTCACTAGTAGGGGTCCTAATGCGGGTCGCCTAGAGACATGATCACACTCGCGCAGCATTTAGGGCATTTGCAGTTGGTCGTGCACGTCAAGAGCAGTTAAATGACGGTTCCATAAGAGCTGTGAATCAGAAGTCACTGACCCCCGGACATCGCATCGACCATGATCTCAAATTCCATCGAGCCTTCCAGTGTCCCTTAATCGACACCGAGGATTTGAGCTATGTAGTGGATACTTCTTCTCTTGTTGGCCAAAGCACCTGCCCGAGCGAGTTCTTCTCGAGTTAAAACCATTCTTTAAAAAAAAAAAAAAAAATTAAATTAATTAATTAGACCAATTTAATTACAACGGATACAAGCCACCGGATAAGATTTTTAGGTACGATCACGCAATGGCCCCTACTATGCAACAAAGCGACGTTGCATACTGACCTTAGGCTACCTAAAACCACAATTTTACTAAAGATTCCACAACAAACTAGGCACACACAATACCACAACAAGTCCTCCTTTGGGAATCCTCCCAAACGTAAGAAACGTTTGTCAGAAGAAGAGGATTAAAGAGGATTAAGCGTGACATTGGCCACTATCATCAAACCAGTTTAAATCAATGAGCACTTTACATTATTGAATCTTTTTTTTGCAGACAGTAAATAATATAAATAAATATAAAAAAAAATTACTCAAAAAGTTAAAAGTTAATTTATTTGAACGGTCAAATCCGAATTCTACTAACTGATTCATATTATTTGTATCTCAGGAGTATTAGAAAGGATTAAGTAATAAATGTAAACATAGCAATAATGTTTGTGCTTATCCTTAAACCTCTGGATTTAATTTTTAAGAAAAAGAAATAAAAAAAATTACCAATATTTATTTTTTTGGCAAATACTTACTTCTTGCCAACACCAAGAGAAAGTAATATATATGCAAAATAGTGCCCGTTTTTTTTTTGTCCATGACTCTGTATTTGTGAGATAAAAGTGCTAGTTCCTTATCAACACTTATTATTGCACAGTCTCAGCAAGATATGATAAAAAATCTGCTGAATTTTTTGTCATAGCTTTTAATGCAGTTGTTGCTGCGTATGAAACCTTAATAGTATCTTGCACTTGCAATTTAACAAATAATTTATTAAAAGATGTTCTATTTAAAATTAACATTTGAAAAAACTATGTGAAGATTGCACTTAGCCATCTGGTTAATGTCAACGTGAAAAACTATTTGACGAAGGTTGCGAAATAAATAATAAGACCAAGTATCAAGGTGAAGTGTTAAGAATGTGTGCTTCTGGAAAAATTAAATTGAAAGATGGAATGTCAAGCTAAGAGAATTATTGTAAACAATTAGACAATAATCTTGTTTATAGCAACAATAAATAGGGCTGATTAAACGTCCATTAAATCTAAAAATAAATAAAGTCGCACACTGACTTATACTATTAATTATAATTTCATAAAATAACAACAACAATAATTAACTTGCCGAATGTTTTATTAATGTGTAATAGATATTTATTTATTTTATTTTTTTCTTTTCTTTTATTTTATTTATGGGAACTAAGAGTTTGATGTAAAAGAATGATTTCTATTAATTAAAAAAGATTTATTTTCTATGATTAGTTTCTTACAGCTTTTGATTTCTTCATCAAATAGAAATTGTACATCAGATAAAATTAGACATATGGGAGCCTTTTTTCATTTATCTATTATGTTTTATTTTTTTAACAACTATGTACTATTCTTGCACTGAGTATGATTAAAACAGAACAAATTATAAAACAAATAATAATGAAAAATAGCAATGAGTGTAGTTGGTTGATAGTGTTGTAGAACAATGAATGGTTTGTATTTTCCCTAGTACACACTCTTTGTTATCCATATATGTGAGTTGGAGCACCTTTTATTTATTACATATCATCACCATTATCATATAGAAGTGACGTGTATAATCTATCACATAATATGATACTTCGCCCACTCACAAACTGGTAACCGTGAAATTTCTACTAATCTTTTGGTTATGTTACTTACAACAAGACTTGTAAACTTGTCAACTACCTCACTTTAATTGTGCCAATATGATCTGTATTATGTATTCTACAAAAATCAGAATTCTAAGAAAAGTTATTATTACCAAATTCATAGAATAATATGATATGAATTCCTTGTTACATTTTGAGATTGCATGGAGATTATGTCATTAAATTATTGATATTACTTAAAGTGAAGAAAATATTAGATTAACTCAATTAGACAATATTACACTTGAATTATTAATCACTTTCATATCAACATACCGCGGCTATTCTTCATTCGATAGTTATTTTGTGTATAAAATAAATTATTTTAATTTTAAAATATGTCAGAGAAAAAAAAAGAATGTTCTATTCTCCATTTCAGTATAATGTAGATTTTTAACAGCTATATAATATTAATATACTTACACAGGGAATAGATAGCTAAGTGGTTAGCGTACTGGACTCCCACGCGGAGGACCCGGGTTCGAGTCCAGCTGTGCTACGCTTAGATTTTTTTCTTCCTAGCAGCCTCTACAGCTCACTGTCTGTGACGACACAGTGTCCTCTGTGGCTCACTTTCTCATGGACAGTGTTGTCTGTAACGAGAAAACTCTGTCCGGAGACCGGCAGTGCACTGAGAAGATCATAGATGGCCAATGGCCATAGATGTTGACGCGCCTTAAATTAAAAAAATATATATATTTACATTACAAGCGTTGGAGAATTCCAAATTTAAGGAAAATTGGTTATCCGGAAGAGTGATTATATTGAATAGGTAGGTAAAAGTTACTCCACCTCTATATTTATATCGGGACAAATGAATAAAGTTTGAAAATAAAAGAAAATTTATCATTTTATGAGTTCATGTCATTTTTTTTTTTTTTTACTGCATTAATAGGAGTATGAGAAAGCTGTGTGAGTGTTTCATGCCAGATTTTTTTTTTTTTTACCTTTATTCTATCATCTGGTTGGCAGTGTTCTGGGGTTGTATCTCGTTGCTGTAGTCGATTTCTAAATATGAAGGACCTTCATTTGTTTTCAAAATATAATTGAGATTGAAAATGTGGCTGGGTCCGCAATGCTGGATAAAATAATGGATGTAATTGAGATCTTCGATTGAGTAAAATAATTAAAAAGTAACTGTTGTGGTTGGTTCCGCAGAGCTGGAAAACATCAGAGATATTTTCCCTGATAGCCTGCTTTTTTTTTTGTGATCACCGAACGGGTTTTCAGCCGTTCGCCCATCATCAGGATGTTTTTGTCTATTGTGTCTTTTGGGTTTTTTGTCTATTTCTGTGTTTTTCTCTACAGTGAACGAAAACGCTTAATATGAAAAATCGGTTCACAGGAAATCATACTGCGGCCCCAACAAAATACCATGTAATTTCATACATTTTTTTTCTTTTAACACGAAACAAAAATATCGCTTAACACGAAAAGATTACACTTCCCGGACGAACAAAATATACCTGTTTTCTGCAGTCACATCGTCACGCAGATTTTTTGGCTTATTTTTTTTTTTTCGTTAGACGTAACAAAATGAACAATGGCTACTACTGTTGCTACGTTACCGCTTGTCTTTGAGTAGGTAAAGACACCGCCATTATCAAAACATTTCAGTTAGTTTTCGAATTCGGTGAATTTTGTATTAAAATCAGCGAATTTTTTGTTGTTTTTTTTTTTTGTAATTTTAATACATAAACTTATTTTTTTCTTTTTACTTGTACAATGGCAGAGAACTCGGGACGAAAACAAACCGCTATTTTATCGTGTAACATGAAAAAATATTTCGAATCCCCTCAGTTTCGGTGTTAAATGTTTTTTTACTGTATTTTCTTGAAGTGTATCAACTGAATTTACACTGTGCAAATCTATGTTATCACACAGTTTTGACAAAAACATCCTGATGATGGGCGTACGCCCACAAAAAGAAGCAGTATATCACGGAAAATATCTCTGATGATAAGAAAAAAATAATGAATTTGGTCGATTTCATTGTGTAATGTTTATTTTCATTATTTTTGACATTCCGCATTCAGATTGTCGAAGAGGTGATTACATTGTATTTTTTCAAACAAATTAAACATTTTGAATAAAAAATTTGTATCAAATTTCAAAGACTGAACAATAAAGTTATTTTATTTTTATAATAGCAAATGATTAATATTTGATTGAATGCATTTTGATATATTGGTTGTAAATAGTAGATATATGAATAAGTTGAAAAATCCTAGTTGTAACTTACTAGCTGACTAGTTAGGATTGTGGATTGCCAGGATGTTTCGATTACAGCGGTCTTTATAAGTATGATTAATGAAAGAAATATATAGTAATTTAATTTTGCTACCAGCAAACACGTGATTGGCAGTTGGACATCGTGTCCACTTGAAAAAACAGTTGGTTACATTTTCGCTTTAATAGTTGAAGAGTTCTGTTTAAGATTCATTCAGATTAAATGTTTGAAACTCATTTCACATCAACTTTTATATATTGAAAAATGTGTAAAACCAAGCATTTAAATATGAAAGCATATACTTTGTTTGAAGATTTATTATATATACATTGAGCTGTTCTGGCAAGTTCTTAGAAACATTAATTATTGAACATACAAAGTAACTTCTTATATCATGTTTTTTTTTTATGAATAATTCATTAGGTTAATAGATTTAGTTATATAGTTTGTGATTATATTTTAATAATTAATAATTGTAAAATTTATTTCTACTCAAAATGATGGTAATAGACATTTATCGTAGTGGAGAGAGAAACACAATGGTTGTTGCACAGTGAGAGTAACACATTGTTTTAAATACCTGCTCATATAGTCTGGTTTATATTAGCGGAATACGCTCTGTTCTTTACAGCAAGCTTCCTTTCTTTACAGCGTGCTTCTTTTTACTTCTGTTTCAATTGTTAGATCCTTTCTTGTTATTGAAATAAACATGGGTTGCACATGCAATGTTCTGTATTTAATCAGCTTACCACATTAGGTTGTTTCCATGCAGGCGATCATATTTTACTGTTTTCATTGCTTTATTTCATTACCTTTATAGATTTTCATTTATTTGTCTTTAGAGGGAGACCCTATACATATAGAGTTCGGCTCTTTATTGTACAATTCAACATATTGTAAAAATACAAATACATTCACAATACATACAATTTAAAGAAATTGTTTAACTACATTAAATTAAATTTAATTACAACTTATTTCATGCAACTAGCAAACAGTTGGCTGTTATTTTAAACTTTTATTACATTACTTTAGAGTCACATAAACTTCTACTTAGGATTACATATTGCGTAATACAATTAATTGATTTATTGATTAGTGAATTAATATATCGTTTTATACATTCAGAATGAAAGCTTTAATCTTTAGGCAATTAATTATGCATAGAAATATCTGTTTAATTGAAATTCGTCTGTTATTCTGAGTAACAAATTCTTGTAGTGTTAAAATATTAATATGTGAGATGAAAATTAACAAAGTATGGTGCTATCATTTTAAATTTAATTGGATCTGTTTCTGAGAAAATGTTCATAATAATATTGCAATTACCTTAATATCTCATTACATTGAATACCATACGCACAGTTCTTGCACAAAACCTTCACACCCGTGTAAGAAGTTAAGTGACACATTCTCTCTTAAGGCGCTGATGTTTCCTTGATGCAGTCTTTGTTAAGAACCATAAGTATATAGTATAGATCAACAAATTTATTCGCAGAAAACTATGAAAGTGTAGCATTAAAGTCAATTTTTATTAAACTATTTGGTTTACAGGAGAAGGGACTATTTGGTTAGGTCCATTATCGCTTTAAATGATGGCCATTTCGGTGAACATCTTACTTTTTCCCCAGACTTCATAATAGATGGAAGGAGATTTTGGAATCAAGGGGTTTTTGGAAAATTATTATTGTAATTACTGTACAACTATCTAAAATTTCTCTGAGTTCACATAGTTAACTGAAATACAAATAACATGAAGCCGGAGTTGTACTCCGTTTCTATTAGCTTATTTATCAAGTTTGACACTGTGTTCTAATAAATAATTAACATAATTATCTTCAAGAACAATAATAACTCTTTCATAGCCAACTAATTACGATCAAAAGTATTAAATTTTGCCACTTGTTCATAACTTAAACAATCACAACGCGTAAAGATAGAGGAGATTTAATTACAAACCATAAAATTGATAGTGACCTATTTACAGACATTCCAGAGTCAAAAAAGCATTTGCATCCAGTTTGCTTGAGCTTGACAAGTGATACCTTTTGCAGGTTTTGTTAAAGACTAAAAAGAAATGGTACTGCATATATTGTAACAGTGTGAGGGGGTTTGTTTGACTGTGCTTCCTACTTCTAGATAAAGAAAACCAACAAATTCTGCAAGTTTTATGCAGGAATTCCCTAAAGACTGCTAATTCTACTTAAAAGGCAGGACTAAGTATGAAATCTAAACAACTGATTACTACGGTATTGGTGATGTAGGGTTTCAATCCATTTATTCAATCTGATCGAGTTCTTGTGAATACTATAACAGAAAGAAAGGAAGAGTCTAGAGTTCCATCTTTGGAAGAAGAAAGCGAATACGTTTTCTACATAATGAAAAAAAGCCAAGATGCTCTTAGCAATGGATACACGCGGTACACAAAGGAAGTGGAAGCGTGATTCTTTCATGGATACATCTCATTAAGGAACATAATCAAAAAGAATAGTAAAGATGAAAACCTTACAATTCATAAGTTTGTATAAATTTTCTTGATGCTTTTTCAGCTTGAATGTGATCAGATTGGTAAATTTTATTTTAGAAACGTAACAGCATTTCTAAGATGTAAAGTGCCTTTTCATGATACAAGTTTGGTTTAATTTTTTTTTGGATTCTGGGTTCTATTCACTTATTTAACACTTTCAGTATCCTTCAACTTTGTAGGTATCAGACTGCAAATAACCTTATACAATGTAAAATTGAATCATTTACCTAGAATTACTAAAATTTGTTTCGTTTAAAATTACCTAACGATAAAAATTTAAGTATCATTTATGCCTTCTGTTTAAATATAAAAAAGAAATCCTTAGATGAAAATATCTATAAATAATTCGACTATAATCCTTTTTATTAAATAATTACTTTTTGTTGGTAATATTTGTAAGATATTTATACAGTTGACTAAGTAATATTGCTTCAAGCGTTGTGGGAAAGCTGCGAAGAACTTTATGTGAATTGAATTAATAACACCCTGTTAACAGAATATCTTTATTTCAATATAGCTTCTTCTTTTTTCAGTTATTCTCTTACCAGTTTAGAAAAATTCCTAAGAACTTTTAAATTAATAAAAAAAAGTAAAATATATCGTTAGAATATTTTCTTATAAACTTCTTTTAAGCACAAAGTACACTTAAGATATCAGGATTTATTTTTTTTTAAATTATATCTCTCTTTTCGTTTAAAAATTTTTCCACTATTTTCTGCACTAAAATGTTCGAAGTATTTAATATTTTTTACCTTTTTAACACTAAAACCCTTAGATCTCCTGGGAACTAAGGACTATTTGCTTCCAGGAGGTGGTTTATATTTATCGTCATATTTCTGGCACTACCACTCCAGGAATTTGCCTATTTCTTTGCATATCACTTTCGATGGACACCTAAACATCGCACCACAATTTCCTAACGAAATTCAAATCACTAGTTTATTCTTGGATATCCCGCTACGCTAATGATTCAGGATATCTGACTACTTGAAAACAATTTCTGGATTTTTGAATCGGCCAATAAATTACTTTTTTTTGGATTACAATTTTTTGGAATCGGTGAATTTGGAATTGGAAGATCTTGCTGACATGAGCCCTGGAATCATAACTAAGAACCAATGTAAGACTAAAGAGAAACATGGACCTACATATTGCCTAAAAGAGTTTCTACCATCGAATGAGAACACCGCTTTTCTGTATATTATGTGGTCTAACATGAAATAATGTGCGTAGTTATATAATTGAAGAATTAATGCTCGACAATCAGCATAAAAATCTTTAAATTTGAAATACCATGTTGATATTGTCCTGAGAAAGAAATAAAAAACAAATTTATCCATCATTAAATTTTGAAGGACAAAAGTTTGACATAGAACGAATGTTAATGAATGATGGATTTGGGGAAAAAGGATAATAACAGTTTGATAAAAAAAACTGTGCTGTTTTAAAGTAAATAGTAAACTGTCTATTTTCAACTAAGCTTTACCTTCAGCTATTGATTACATGTCGTAATCGGAGACAGATATCTAATATATTTTACAATTATATTACTCATATTGATACAATATATAATTCCAAGGCTAAGTGCAGAAGTTGCTAAGTTTATATTACATTACACAATCCATGGCCATCTTTTCTCAAATGATTAAACAAAATTTTGAATCATTTAGCATATAAACTATACATTTTTAGGACAAATGGATTATTTTATTTCTATTCGCGAAATTCTTATTCAATCCAATTGCTTTTATGAGATATTTTGTTCATAGACACATACACACAATTTCGACAATATTGTAGCCGTAGGGTCTGTCGATAAACTCATCTACAAGATGCGGTGAGGCATCCCTATATCTGTCCTCTGTGCTCAAATCTATCTATTATATCTAGTATAATATCAAAATATAATGAAAATGGATATACGCCTGAAACCGATCAATGAATCCAAAATTGGAACAGGCTATCGTAAACAAAACTAAAAAGTAAAGCGCTACTATTAATTTGTTGGATTTTGGTCATAAACATCATATCAGATGCGATGGTTATATTCGGCTAAAATTGAACTTCCTGCTTGAGCTTCCTGGTTTTCAGAGATACTTTGCACGCACAGACAGCAACACACACACACACAAACCATTCCTAAAATATTTTTTCTGTATTCAATTTCAGAACGATTAATTCACTTCTGTTTTAGCTTTCTTTTAGGAAAACTAATTAAGCTGTTTACAAACATACTAAACTATTTTTCATTACAAAATATAGAAAATTTTATTGAGATTTAAAAGGTTTAAAATTTGAATGAACAAGTTTAATATTTTTTTGAAAAAAAAAACCTTTAAATTTTGGCCAGTTGTCAAAACAAGATAAAAGTTTGCTGCCAACGTTTCGATAAACTTACTAATCTTTTTCAAGGCAAAAAATGTATTGTGAGTGAATGAGGTGTAAATGTGTAAATTTTGTTGTCTTATAAAACATCTATACACAAAATTTTACATTATACCTTACATTATACTTGAGAATATATTTTTGCCTTGAAAAAGTTAATAAATTTATCAAAACATTGGACAGGAATTCATCTTCTTTTAAACTTCTGTTCGAACTTCATGAATTTTAATAAATATATATGCCAAAGAACTGACAAAACAACCAAACTAATAAAGATATAATTTGACTGAAAAATATCCTATTACAAAATTTTTACCAATAGCTGAATCACAGCTTTTTATAGATGTCACATTTAATTGAAAAACTTCAATTAAATTCATTACGAAAAATGCAAACTATATAAAACTCCATGCCATCATATTAGTTCCTGTCCTACATAACAACCCAGTTTAATATTTCATTTCTTTATTTTTTATTTCTTTTTAATAATATGAATGAACTAGAATGATGTAGTAGCTTCGTTGAACTCTCTTGCAATGTTGAATTTCATTTCTACGAAGTATTAGCCATCTCTTGATTCATTGCATTACCTTCCCATCTGATGGCAGATGATATTGGAAATAATTTCGCAAAGAATAACATTGCAAAAATCAGATTTCTTTTACATAAGTTACAGTTACAATTATATAAATAAATCATATTTGCTGTCTCTCTCTTATATTATAAATTCATATTTATTTTATTATTTTATTATAATTATTAAAATATTGCTAAAATAAAAAAAAATAATAGAGCCTTATTTAAGATATTTTGTTTCAAAATTATGGGCTGCTATGTTTGTTTATTAAGAATTCTAGGAATATTTCGTAAATCCTCATAAGTGAATATTAGGCCTGTTGTTTACTTCTTTGATAGCATTAATATCTAAAACATTTCTTATCTTAGGATCTCAATTATTTATTTTTAGTTATAAGTTAATTTAGAATTATGAAATTCGTATTTTCGTCAGTCACAAATCAGTAGATATATTAATGATGCCAAACAAAAGATTCGGTAATTATTAATGAAAAAAAAAAAATTAAACACTCATACAACTTTCTATTCCTTCTTTTAATACAATTCATATATAAAATGATAAATTTTTTTTTAAATTCAAATTTCACATAATTTTTTGTCCCACCATAAATATACAGAGGTGGTGGTGGGGGGATAAGTATCAACCTACTAATCTTGGTAAGCGAATTATATTCCCGGCCCAGTATAGAGAGAGCACCAAAAAAACTGAAACCAACAGCATATAATATTTTTTTGAAATTTAACGCCAAAAATTCCAGACAATTGTTCAAAATCAATTATTTATTTTTTTTTTTTTTTACATATTTCAAATAAATGTGATACGTTTATATCTGTGGAGTTAGCGTACCACGTTTAAAGCAAATGTCACAGACATTGTTGAGAAAATTTAAAAAAAAGCAACTCAAAATCCTAGTCTGTAATATGATTTCTAGTTAACCGATTTTCTTCATATTTGACTAACAATTCTTCTAAAGTATATGAATATTATATAGGAGGTAGAATTATATATATTGTATTGAAGTAGTACTTAATAGAGAAACTTAACGTGATTGTTCCCCAATAACCCCCTAAAAAAATCAATTTTCCCAGGTAAATACCACCTATTCCAGGTAAAGTGATAGGTATTTATGTCTGAGGACAGTATACGAAGTATAAAGAAAATCTTTGGAACCATTTTTGAGAAAATCGCGAAAAATTAGAAAAAAAAAAAAATCAGTTAAGTCGCTGTGATGGATGCCAGAAATATAAAAAAATATATTTAATTTCAAATAATCAAAATTATGAAGAAAATGTGACATTCCCTTGGCAGAAAAAGGGTAACCCAGATAGAAGACCACCACTGTCTTTTAGAGTTCATGAACCCCTTCCCCATTGTCTACCCCTTCTTCTCACAGGGGGGGGGGGATTTGAACGAACAAATTAGAAGACATTCCTTCAAGAACAGTTTGTTGTAGACACCGAAGCTGAACATTACTTCAGGAATCCGCTATCTTAGAATCAGTACAGTTCCACAATATATTAATAAGTTTATAATATCTTTGTAAATAACTTAGTTATTATTTTATTAGAATATATTTATTGTTAGCAGTGGTGACTCCTTTCTTGTTTCTGACACTTCTCTCTTAAATATATATAATCACAAGCCCCTTTTACAAAACCGCTCACGCCACAAGCTACCATTACACTACAACACATTCATACCAAAAACATTTCATCGCACTTCCGGTTTGATGGATTTTGCCGGAAACTTTGTGCTAAGTAGAATGCGATTTTCTTGTGAGCTTCCTGCGATTTCTCATTTTTGAGATATTCTGTTAAAACATACAGGCACCCACATATCTCCAGGAGACCTCAACAACATGTTTTTTCCGATTAAAACTGGATTTCGAAAATTTGCTCGATCGCAATAGTCTCCTCTTATTAGAAGGAAGAGAAAGGAAAAAGTGGTTATATTGCTTCTTGCACCAGTTGGATAGAATTGAGAAAGTTTAGGAGTCTAGTAACAGCTCTGCCCTTTTAGTATTTTATTTTTGTTGTTTTGTATATTTTTTTTGTAATTAGTTATACAACGCCAAAATTGCAAAATTGAAGAAATTTTTCGAACATTTACAGACATGAGAAAGTCCAACTTACTAAGCTCAATTTATTCAAGTGAAACTTAAAACAAATTACTCCATAAATTTTTTTTTAAGCATTCTGTAATTTGTTAAAAAAAGTATTGTTAAAATAAAATTCATATTTTATTAAATAAAAGTAAGAGATAAGTTAGCCAATTACAAGTTAGATAGTTAGCCAACTTAACCTTTAATACTAAATAACTTTTAACAGATGTAACAATTAAATTAAGAAAAAAAGGAGACGCTCTCATTGTAACTTTTTTTTCCCCCTTATTTTCTAAATAGATAAATTTTAAAAGAAATTAAATATAAAACATGAAGCAAAGAGAGAGATAACTAAGGTAGATTAAGCTAACAAATAACTGCAACAAGTATTTTAAAACAAAACAGAAATAGATGGGTTATCTAGTTAGATGAAATGGAAAGTGAAGACTTTGGACTTCAGTAACAAGTGGATACCGGTTGAACAACAACATATATATATATATACTCGTATATAGACAAAGAACTAATAATATGAAATAGTATTAAGAACGCTAGCGGCTAATACTTAATACACGTGTTTAAAAACCATGGAACTTGAACTGAACAATAGAGTCAGCAGGCTGCTCTCACATCATCTACAACTAATAAGAAACGAATTTTTTTTTTTTTTTTTTTTAAATCAGATGAAGAGCAATAATGACGTAATTTGATATAGTCATGTATGTACGCCCATAATTATGTCACCCACTTATTTCCTATAAATTATATTATAATTATTTAGTATTTTAATGAATATTATAACTAAATAACAGATGACCAATAAATGTTTAAAACATTAATCCTAATAGTAATGTGAAAGAATAAACAATAAATAGAAAGCTAATTATAAAGTGATCGAAATTAGGCGTAAACAACTTATTTATTTTAATTATTTAAAGAAAAAAAAAGAAGGAATTATAGCAATTAAATTACATAATAATAATAATAATAATAATTTTAATATTTGGAGAACAATTAACACAGAAATTTATTAAACATTTTACTTTACATCTCTTATAAAAATGTAATCTCAAGTATTTTTTACAAACTTCAATTGACAAATTTTTATACAAACTTAGATTATATTAAGTACAAACATTTTTAAAATACGTGTAAATCTCACTTAGTTTTGAAGGAAGTTGGGCAGTATAAAATGAAATGTAAAAAATTGCCGAAATTAAAGAAGACTTAAATCTTATAAAAGTCCAAGCGATCACTGTTCTTCTATTTGATTGCGACGCGCATTGGTTTTGAAACGTAAAGGATGGGGAAAAAAATACACTAAAGTCGCTTTTCCCTAAGATTTGATTACGGATGCATCGTCGAGAGAATCGGAAATGAAAACATTAAATAAAAGAAACTTTAATCAATAAAGAAACAGATATCTATATTTAGGGAAAAATGAATGAATATCATTGGCCGTGCCTATCACTTCCGTTGAGAGCTGGAGAAATAAGAAAAATTTGGTTTCTTAGACACAAGTTTCTTACGTTGGCTAAAAGCTTTATCAAGCTTTAACAAAATGAACTCTTGAACTCCACTAGCTTCTAAGAAACTGCACACACAATTTCCCTTCACCGATTTTCAAAATTTTTTTTAATTAAAATGAATCTAATTTTCAAATAAACACAAGATGTTTTATTTATCATCACTTATAGTTTGTAAAAAAAATATTACAAACGCTAATATTTGTGAGCTAATCATATCTCTATAAATCCCACCAGGTTTTGAATGATGTGCAAGGGAGTTTTTTAAAAAAAATTTTAACAATTGCCGAAATAAAAGATGGCTTTAGATTTTTTTTTTAAAGTCAAGGCGATGACAGTTCGTCTGCACTCGAACATTATTTATGTACTTAAAGGCATGTCTAAAGAAGGCTAACTAAACATAATTACACCCACATTCTAAACGCTAAACAACTCAAAAAAGTCTCACAAAATTAAAGAATAACGAAGGTGGAAGTACTTTTTATTTTAAATAAAAGCCTGAACTGCTGAAAATAATATTTGCAAAATTAATGATTTTTGAAATGACAGGTTATATAAGTTTTATTTATTTTTATATTTTTTTTTATCCGGAGCCTCCTAAGTGCACTGCCGTTCTCACAGTACGGAGCGGGTAAATCTAAGGGCAGAACTGCCTGGTCTCCTATCCTGGAACTCCGCGTACCAGTCCGGGGCGCGCCACCACTGAAATAACTCCTGCCTCACTTTTATTATCATTATTATATTATTTTCTCTTTCTATTGTTGAAAGAAGTATTATTAAGTATAGTTTTGGAAACTGAATTCACATGGAAATACAGAATTTGAAATTCTTGGAGTCCTATAGAGTCCTTGGAGTCCTTTTAGAAATGAATGTCTGTGTGCCCGTGTATATATATGTATGTATCTGAACAGCAAAAATAAATTCTCTGGAAAATCACTATTCGTTTCGGATATACGAGCGGAGTGTACAAGATCATTTCAGTCAGTATCCATTAACTAGAAATAATATTGTAATTCTGAATGAATTTTTTCAGTTTTCATAATTTTCTCGAAAAAGGCTTCAAACTACTTTCTTTGAAATTTGTATGCAAACTTCACACAAAATATAGGTCAATCATTTTTTATTTGAAACATTTCTCCTCACAAAATTTATTTTACGGGACCTTCTGGTGGAGGGTTGATGGTCATGGCTTCCCTCAGAAGAGTCACTTCCAAATTTTTATACTGTCCTATAAGCTTTAGAATATTAAGCAGCATTATATACGAGCTGCCAAAAATATTGAAGTACGAAAAATATCGGTTGTTAGAAATGCTGTTTACTGAATGGTCAGTCAGCTTTAAGTGATTTTCTAGAAAAATGAAGCTCAATTGATCTGCAATAATTGCAATACATAAATATGTCACTATTCTTTGAAACCGTGATAATTGATTTAAGAGCTTAATAGTGGAACTGAGACATGATTACACTCTCCTGCCACAGAAATTGCCATTTTAAACGTATAGTTCATAATAGTTTTTCAGCTCCACAATACTGCAACCATATAATTTTAAGGTCCCTCTCATTAATAATTCAAGAAATTGCAAGAAAATTTATTTAGAATTATGACAGTTGCAATAAGAAAAAGTCATTTGAGGATTTCAACAGATATTTGATTTGATTTTTCTTTCTTTTTTTATTTATTTGCAGTAACAGCCCCAATATTTACTAAATTGTCGTTTTATTATATTACTATATTTATTTAGTTAAAATGTAAAATAACTTTTATTGCTTTCTAGTTTGTTTGTTTACCGCATATTCTCGATAATAACTCACTATTCTGTTAAGAGATGGAAATGTAAATTGAAATATATCATTGAACTGATGGCGTTAACTTTTTAGTTAAATAGGAAACTATGAGAAGATCTAAGAATTGTTGTGTGAGCCAGTCAAATGGTGATGTTAGGCACACTTTACACAATCACGACATATAAATACATTTTCCAAAAATCATATTATTTAGTAAAAATTGGCATTCGTTTCAGCTAACAAAAAAAAAAAACTTACTATTTTGTTTATTTTAAAAATTTCAATTTTTATTTTTTGGAAATTTTCGGTTTACGATACTAGAAAATAGTTTATATTTCTTGTCGCGAGAAGAGATTAGTGGAGAACACTTTAGGTATTTAGTGACAACCAGATAATTGCTGGTTGTTGGTAGCGCGATTCTTAGGGGGAAAAAAAAATAATTCCTAGACAAACTTTCAACAAAATATTACTAAGTACCATCATCAAAACAGAAATGCTTTTGAAGAAAAGAATACGTTAGTTACTTTTAAGTATTCATGAAATAAAAATTCACTTTAAAAATTTTTTTTTTAAATATTTCTATTTTGCAAAAATTGTCGCAAATCTTGATCAAGAAATAATTTTCTTTTCCTTTATATATTGATTGGATCTCGTTAATAAAGTCCCAAATACTTGGATATCATTTCGGAAGTGATCGCGGGGCCTAATTGCTTACATGCCATATTCATAGAGACGAGATTTTCATTTGGAAGATTAAAGCACAGAGTGAGAAGATAATAGTTCTTCGATAAGACTAGAATTATATTTAAAAAAAAAAGAAAAAAAAGTATAATAACCTGCTTAATTTAACAGAGTACTTACTGTGTAACAATGAGGACTGACATCAGAACAATAGAAGAAAACACACAAAGTATATAAAAACAAAATTACCATATTTTGAATTATACATTCATTGAAGTAGATGAAATTAGTGATGGTTACTTGAAAAATAAAAAAAAAATATAACATGATGAGAAGATTGTATATAGAATACACTTTGCATTTTAATCATAACAACTTACATTAAGTTACAGTTTAGTTAAAAATTTTTACATTTACAATTACCCAGAGTGATCTGGGTAAAGAGAGTTTTTTGGCGCCAGAAGAACTGCTCGTTAATTACAAAGAAGATATTCTGGTAGAACTTAGTACGAGAACAAATTAAAACAAAAACAGAAAAAGTACTGAACCAAAAAAAAAAAAAAATATAGTGACGAAGAGGGAATGTAAAAAAAAAAACAAAATAAGAAAAAAAAATTCAAATAAATAAAAAAGAGCAGGGCAAAAATCAAGTTTAAGAATTTAGAGGAGGGTGTAGAAAGCCAAGAACGGGGGAAGGATGGTTATATGATGTCCTTGGGTGTGATGACCAAAGTAGGGGATGTGAGGGAGTCCGCAACTTTAACAGCAGCAACAACTTTTAGACAAAGAGGTCCATGGTTATACCGCCGGCGAAGAAGAGTAACTTACATAAGGAGGGGCTGGGATACATAAAGATATCCCCTCCACCTGGTGAAGAGGAGAACACGCCGAGTATATAACCTGAGAACTGTCCCCCCAGACACGTATAGTGCCAATGTTCATGTAATAATACAAGGACATCATGACTTGGCTACCCTGGGCAATTGTCGTAAGTACAATATTAATACAAAATTTTAATAATAATAACCAAAAATTCGTAGGTATAACCCTCGTTCTTTTGTTAAAATAGAAAATCAATAAACATAATAGTAATTTGGAAAATATAAAATTATAAATATGGATAGTTAAATCTTCAACTTTTAACTGAAAATAAATTTGGGATAATTCAAGTTATTAAAACGTTTAAGTCCTGTAACACGAAGCGGGTTTCTAGAAGAAGAAATATCAGGCCAATCTTGAACTAATTTTTTCACTTTTTTTTTTTACAATTTTAGAAAAATAAATAAATAAGGAGTAGTATGTAAGTTAAAAAACAAGTCCAGTTTCAATAATTTCACTAATATATTACAAATTTATTAATACAAGTCAAAGAAATAACAAACCTCCCTCCTACTCCAAAAAAGTAACTACCTTTCCTATGTTCAATACCATTTTCGCATTACAGATTTTTACAATATAGAGTATTTAATAAAGCTTTAAAAAGTTTGCTTAAAACTAGCCCGATAAAACCCAAAACCAAACTTGTCGCGAAGTATTGGATAGTTCGGTACAATGTATCAATAAGAAACAACATTTAGCTTTAGATACTTCCTTCCTGTTTGAATCTTCGCAATGAATTGTTTTAATGACACTAAAGGATAAATATCGAAGTGCAGTTCGAAGTGCAATTTAGGTAGTTTTTTTTTTAATAGAAAATTGCGAAAAACCTCGGAAAAACTATTTAATAAATTAGCCCTTCCGTTTAGTGCCTTTTTTTAACTAAAAACTTTTATAACAGAATTTATTTGAATTTTCCAATAGTATATCATTTTTTACGTTCTGCTATTTTTTTTTGTTATTGATGCGGTTTAATTTCTAATAAACTTTAGTTTCAGGCTGAAAATCTATAAAAAAAAAAAAATCTCCAGTTAAGAAAAACTAAAAAAATTATAATAAATAAAAAATTGATAAATAAATTTAACGCCTTCTCCACTGTTTAAAATTTGAAAATCTAATCTTAGCATAAAATTGTAAAAAAATAAATAAATAAATAAACTTTCAGAATGATGTAAACATTAAAATTAAAAATATAATCTAATATTAACAAGTAACAAAGCTAAACCATATAAATGGCATCATATATTAAAAATCTTATGTAAATGGACCCAAAGGCGAAGGTAAATAAATAAAAAAAAAATCACTTTTATCCTGTGCTAATAAATATAAAAATAAAGGTAGGATCAGTACGATAGGTCGTGACATTGACTAGTTTAATAAATAAAACAAAAACAAAAAAAAATCTACGTTAATTTAAACCACAAATATTTAATAAAAAAAAAAAGGTTTAAAATTATTATCAATTGATTATTTTGTGCATTAAAAAACTCTGAAAAGTTTTTATGGCAATGAAAAATAATTTAAATAAATAATTAAATTGCTAATGTTAATCTTTATTATTAGGATGTAATCCCCGCCATTATAATAACATCGCACAGATAAACAGAACATTAGAATTTTTACGAGCGGGAATAGTAATAATTAATCTTGAAGAAGATTTTTATCATTTTGAATAATCACTACGTCTAACCTAAATAAATATTTTTTATTTCTATTTAAAAGCAAAAAAAAAAAGAAAGGAACACGAGTTAACAACTTCCTTTGAAAAAGATTCATAGACATAAATAACGCATACGGCTTCAAATAATTAACTAATCTCCATTATTTGTGGTTTATATATTTTATTTATTTACTTTTTTTTCTTATTCAAGTGAAAAATAATTATATTTTAAAGTGCCACGAAGAATTTAAGTTTTGAACGTGAATAATAAATATCTTTAGAGTCATAAATTTAGGTATTATTCCCAGAGAAGTAATCCTGGATTTGACGTTTGATTTTGTTACAGTTAGTAAAAAAAAAAAGTATTTTAAGATGTCGGCGTTTCATCTTGGACAGGGGGCATTTTTTTTATTAATATTACCTAACCAAACAAGTTTCAAGAGCTTTTCATTCGTTCATTAACCCCCTTCAGACTATTTTGTATCTTTGTACCACTAGAAAAAAAAAAAAAACCTAATAATGTAACAATAAAACTATTTCACTGCATATCACACTTTATTGTCAATATTTGTGTTCATTCAGTTCTCTATTAATTGTTATATTTTATAAGAATAGATTGGGGCGGGTGTTGGTGTAGTGGTTATGAGCACGGCCTTGTAAGTGGGAGGACCCCAGTTCGAGTCCGGCGTATAACTGCTAAATTTTATATTTGTTTAAAAAATGTTAATAGCAAAGTAGGTGCTTCCGCCCCCGTCCGCGACACCTAATTTGGTAGTTGGACGTTAAGCCCGCCTGAAAAAAAAAAAATAAGAATATATCCTCTAGGAATCCTAAAGAGCATAATCTGCATCTTAACGAATTTTGTCCCCATCGGATCAGCATATCCCCGAGAATATAATTATAAAGTATATAGATAACTGTAAAAAAATAAAGTTGGTTGAATCGTACAATACGCTGAATGGCAGTTTAATGGGAAGCTTAAAGTCACTCTGTCCCAGAAAACTGTCCCACATTCCACGGAAAAAAATGTTTCAGAAGAATTGTCTTAAATTTATGGTGTAAATTAATTCTTGGTTTTTTTAATTTGTTGAAGTTTTTCTCAAGTATTTTGTGAAAAGTGGTAAAAAAAAAAAACTACTCCGCTATTAAAGTGGCATCTTCCTGTTGGGTTTCCTGGAATATATCCTAAGTAACCAAGTGTAAAATTTCTACTATATATTTTTATTTTTTTTTATTTTTGATTTAAATTGATCATACAAGATCTACTTAATCCAAGGTCTGCATGACATTAAGAATTATCGTGGGTCTTTATGTCCGTGGATATGAGCCCTTTGGGTCCGGTCATTGCAGATTTTGTTTGACTGGAGGAAAAGACATCGGTTCCATGTTCTCTACTATTGCAAGGTTCTGTTAAGAAAGAGTTAACGATTGCTCTAACTGGGTGATGAATCGTCCGCCACAGCGAGATATACGGTGGCGCCTCTCAGGCAGCTTTAAGCCCTGCTCATGAGCACCAAACTTGCGTGTATACTCTAAGTTAGAGGTATAGGTTTCACAATAGATCCATTTGGGACGCGGTTAATGTAAAACGTTGGGGCTACACCTCTTTCTTTATTCTATTCTATTATATGCAAAACATTCTCCAAAAGATGTTTTCATTTTACATATATGTATATTTCCAATTAAAACTCAATTACGAAAAGTTTGACTTAAATAGAAAACTTCATTAAAAGTAAGTAAAAATGTTCTTTAATATTTTTCGATAGAACAAATAGATTTTTTTTTTCCAGAAGAAATTTTTTTTTTTTTATGCCATCCATTTTCGAAAAGGCACCACTAGTGATGTTGAAAACTAAATTCTTGGGATTCTTGTTCCAGCAGATCCAATTTCTGCCAGATCTTCATTTCTCCTCCATTTTCCCTTAAGAATTAGTTGGAACAGCGTGTGGCGTTGGTCATTCTTGGGCACGATACGACGCATGCAGGGTTTTTTCTCTTACTAGACTTCATAACTTCCATTTCTTTAAAAAATAATTGTGGTTGTGATACATTCTTAGGTACATTGCAGACCACCAGAAAGTGCTTCAATCACTCCCCTAACAAAACTAAAAACTCAGTTTAGAAATACGATCCCCTAGAATCTCTTAAAATTATTTCTTTCCAGAGCAAATGTTTCAAATAAATATATGTACATTATTCAATAAAAAATTGTCTAAACAGAAGTCATTACATTTGTTTAAATCAAACTTCAATATGTTTAAGCCGTGAAAAAAAAAACATTTTTTGAAAGAAAGAAAAAGAATAAAAAAAAAAAAGAAGAAAAAACAAAGTAGAAAATTAGAAGGTTAGTGAAAGAGCGTAATAATGAATAGAGGACGTGCTTAGAAAAACCGGTCGGTTATTACCGCGTGATGTAGTAGCTTATGCTGTGTTGTTTTAAGTGAGAACCAGTACAGACAGCATCGATCATTACTCACTCAGTGTACGTATGTGTGTGTGTGTGTGTGTTTGTATTTGTATGTTTGTCGGTACTGTAGAGACCTGTAAATGGACATCAAGAGATTGGTCATAGTTACACTGTAGTTAAAACAAAAGAAAAAAAAAACAAAACATAGGTTTCGATGTTAGGAGTCTCAAGAGACCGTGAAAACAAAAATAAGTGCTATATGAATTGGGGCCGTTAAATTGCACTTTTCAAAAACTCTGTGGGTGGGGGAGATAAAACAATAACTGAACTGTTGTACATTTACCGTTTACAACTATTGTAACCCCAGAGAGATAAAAAAAGGCGTATTAATAATGTGTGTGCCCTCAGGGTATTTCCATCCATTACTCACCGCATACATAGCTTACACAGCTCATGATTAAAAGTTGTCAATCATAAGATGATAATCTTTGTAATTAAAACAACAATCATCCTACGATAGTGATGTAGGCATCAAGTTCATTGACGTTGTAATACCCACCTGGAGATTTTTTTTTTTTTAAATTTTATTTTATTTTTTAAATAAGTCATTAAAATAAATTAAAACATTCTTTACGCTTCTATAATATTTTTGTACTTTAATATAATAAAATAGCTCTCTCATCTACAATAATATTGGAAAGTGTTAATAATTACAGAAAAATTCTTGGACTTTAGCTAAATTCTAAATTTACGACGATAATCTAATACAATTTTGTTTTCTAGTTATATTAATAATGCAATAAGTATTATGCGTTCGCTCCAGCTCGCATTTTTTTTCCCTGGTTTCGGATAATTATGCCTACCTCACGGTTATAGCTAGAATTAGAAGGGGAGGTACATTAGAATGATGCAGGGGGGGGTACTCGAACCCAAGCACTGCAGCCTCTCATTGAGGTTTATTGTGCTAACCCCTCAGTACCTAGT
This sequence comes from Triatoma infestans, assembly GCA_011037195.1. Classification (NCBI taxonomy): domain Eukaryota; kingdom Metazoa; phylum Arthropoda; class Insecta; order Hemiptera; family Reduviidae; genus Triatoma; species Triatoma infestans. The sequence continues at coordinate 68,440 of JAAEAF010013846.1, read as the reverse complement.
AGAGAAGCCCCCTCTTCTGAGATCCAGGACCTTCCCCACTAGTCCTTCTTGAATTACGATTTCCTCCGGTCTCAGAGTGCCGAAGATCTGCTGCCGATTGCAACGCCGTCTCCTCCTCCTTCTCCTGACACAATCTACACAAGGGCTCTGAATCCACCAATCCCACCTTGGGCAGATGTTTCTTGAACCTACCATGCCCAGTAAACAGGCCCGTTATCAGAGAAATCTGATACGTGCTTTGACCCAGGGTGTCTCTGGTTCTTCTTCTACACAGCTCTGGCATGTGACCATTTTGCCGTGTTTTGCCCCAGTACTTAGCCGCCAGTGACGATTATGCGCTCTCCGAGTCCATTCTCTCAGAGACGCCTTCGCCATACTTTTGGCTATTCCCAGAACAGGTTCCGGTCCATAGAGGGAGTATTCGCTCCCCTGGCTAGTTGGTCGGCTATTTCGTTACCTATAATCCCCTTGTGCCACGGCACCCATACTAGCCGAACTTTCTTGTGCCGGGAAAATGCCTCCAGCGGGTCCCTACACTCCCTGACTAGGGAAGAAGTAATTCTGAATGCCCGAAGTGCATTCAGCGCTGTCCGAGAAGATGCATATCTCTCTATTCCTAGAGCCCATACGCAAATTCTCCTCAGTACAGATCTTTCAGAGCTAAGAAACCTTCTGAATAACATTCGCTTAGAGCAGCAGCTAAACGATCTACATGATACGTGATATAGCATTGCTGGTAGACCATCAATTATGCAAATTTTCTTTCATAATTAATGACTTTTTTTGTTTTTTCATCATTTCAAATAAATATGAAACATTATTAAAACATTTAATATTTTTAAAAATTATTTAGGAATCAAAGACTAACTTTGGCCAACCCAAACAAAGTTGCAACAAAGTAATGCACTTAACTTTCCGAATTCCAATTTTTTAAATTAGACAAGGTTGTCATTCTTCTTTTTGATTCGAAAACTGTTATCTATGATTTCTAATAGACTTTACGCTAAAAAACATTGTTTTTTCCTATTATGAGGACCTCAAAAATCCCAGTTTTTCTCTGTTTGCAATATCGAAATATATCTTAAAGTGGTAAGAGGGGGTAAAATGTGTACGTATTTATTTTTTATGCAGGTGCAAAGTTCACCGCCTTTATATGTGATTACTGCTAGACCCCTTTGTCCAAACATTAGCAAAATCACTTAAAAGAGAAATCTGGGGTGAAAAAACTCATACGAGTTTTAGTAGGACTTACATTACTTGAAATTGGAACTTCCGAATAATCTCTAACGTCACCAGTCTCCCAGAAACCTTAAAATTAGTAATATTTCAAATAAAAGTTTAGTCTCAGAGATATTTTCCATGATAGGCTGCTTCATTTTGTGATCATCGACCAGTTTCGAGCGTTCGCCTATTATCTTTCCAGCTCTGCAGACCCAACCACAACAAAAGTTTAGTCCCATTAGTAAGTACAGTCACATAAAATCTTGTTTGCCCAATTTGATAACTCAATTGAAAAATCCTCGTTTTCTGAAGTGTGTAGATACTTACTTAAACATACCACGTATTTTCAGAAGAAGGATTTTTTCTCTGACTGAGAAGGGAAAAAATTAAGGATCTCAAAACATATATTTTTCCGTGGTGGTTGGTTCCGCAGAGCTGGAAAGCATCAGAGACATTTTCCGTGGTAGCCTGCTTCATTTTGTGGGCATCGACCGGTTTCGGGCGTTCGCCCATCTTCAGGATGCGTTTTTCAGACAGTGTGACAACACAGACTCGAGAGTAACTTAGTTTCACACTAACTGAGGTGTATTTTTAAAATACTCTTTTTTAAAATGAGGTGTATTTTAAAAATACACCTCAGTTAGTGTGAAACTAAGTTACTCTCGAGTCTGTGTTGTCACACTGTCTGAAAAACGCATCCTGAAGATGGGCGAACGCCCGAAACCGGTCGATGACCACAAAATGAAGCAGGCTACCACGGAAAATGTCTCTGATGTATTTTTCCATTGTAAACTCTGAACATTACTCTGAAAGTGTAAACTTAATCTCAAAAAATCTACCTTAATGAGTTAGAGATAGAAAACCAAAGAAAATATGTATTTTCTTAAAAGCAAATTTTAAAGCGAATGTTTCTAAGAAAAGTCGTAAGTTGCCCTGTATCTCGGTTCCTATGTTTTTCTATTTTGCCCTTTTATCTTGAACATACCATTGAATTAGCTATAGACTTCCAATTGACAGCCAGAAAAAACACAATTAAGACTTTTAATAATCGTAGTCGTAACTTCATTGCGGTCAACTTCAATCCATGATCCTGTTTCTGTTCGTTACAAATTAAAAAACATTTTTAATCTCTTCAATTATGAACAAATTTTATTTTTTTAATTTTCATATTAAAGTCCAATTTTAATATGTATTCTGGAAATATAATTGTAGCTTTTCACCCCTTTACTCATTATTCTATATAATATAGATTCTATTTCATTAGTTAGACCATCTTCTAATTAACAAAGCCTTTTTTTTTTTACACCGGAAAGCGGTCAAATCGAGGCCCAAATCGAGGATCAGGTTTACTAATGATATACTGTTTATAGTCAAACTAGAGACGATTCTTGTTATTATGTTCATAAAGAGTTTAATTGGTTAAGCTTGGGTCCGTTTGGTGTGATACCTGAAAATTATCTCGGTGTTACATGGACGGTTCCAGAATGGTTGGTAGGTCTGTGGCTGCCATCTATTTTGAGACGGGAGGGCATTTGGTGGTGCCTCTTGGTGAGTGGAATTCTTGGTTGTATCTTGGATGAGAGGGTACGTAACACCAACATAAAGGATGTTTGTATCTGCTCGGACAGCCAAGTTGCTCTGAAAGCGCTTAGTTCATGTGTCTTCACTTCCATATTGGTGTTAGAATGTTCTAAAAGACTGGAAGAGCTTTCTTCTCTGAAGGACGTGCTTCTAGTCTGGGGGTACCAGGTCACGTGGGAATTTTTGGGAAAGAGGAAGTGGATAGGTTTGCCAAATTGAGAGCCTCTCTCCCTTTCATTGGTCCCGAGCTTGCTGTTGATGTGTCTTTTGGCACATGTCTGTCAGGCTTCCAGTCATGGATAGCCTCACAGTACAGTAGATTGTCGGAAGTCTAAGATGCTCATTGGGGGTCCGGGCAGGGTTTTAAGTGAAGGGGTCCTGTGTGTTTCACGGACCTCCCACAGGTAACTGGTTGGTTTCCACACTGGGCATTGTGGTTTAAGGAGACATCTCTATACAATGGGTCTCATGCCTGACCCGTTTTATAGTGTCTGTGAGCCGGAGAAGGAAACACCCATAAATCTCATGACGGATTTTTTGGGCTTTGAGAAGATTAGGTTCATGACCTTTGGCCGGAATAGGATATCGGCAGACGAGCTTAAGCTATGTCCTTTCAAGGTTCTGGTCCGATTTGTTCGGACTGTGGTAAAACTTAGATGGGTAAAATCCGGGCCTGGACTTTTGTTCCAGACCCGGTAGTTGTTATTCTTTTGGGCTAGCTGTATGGGGCCCAGGGAGGCTTTGGATAGCGTAGGGTTTCGCCTTCCCCTTCTTTGAAAATAATAAGGCTTTATAACAATTCCAGTTTTGTTGGAAATAGGCATAGTTTTCTTATTTTTACAGGAAAATAATTTATGTTTTAAAAAAAAAAACATTAAAAATGTTGAGTACATTGAAACTAGCAATTATATAGTGGGGAAATAATGAAAATCTAAGACTTGAAGGTCTAATTTTGAAGGTTTTATCACAAGAGAAACATAAATATGAATTTAGATTCGATTCTTTTTTTTTTTTAATTTGATAAGTAAAAATTTTAGTGAATATTTACAAAACTTAATATGTAATTATAAACAACTGATTTTTTTTTTCTTCTTTCTCTCTCTCATTCGAAAAATAAAAAATAATATAAAAAATTGCAACATCTTGTGAACAAAAAGATGACGTTATTATAATAGTTACGGAAGTTTAAATGAATGAAAACACGTAGTAAAAACAAAGATAGTCATCGGCTAATGTAATAATTAACATAAAGCCTTGTCAAGTTGATTCGATAGTTATCAATAAAACGGCTACATACATTTCGTTGTTTCTTGAAATTTTTTTATTTTATTTTTTTTTAATTTATTTCTTTTTGTGTGTGTGTGTGTGTGTGGGGGGGGATTAGATCCCAATAACACTAAATCTAATACTGTAGAATTATTATTAATTAGAATTTGCTAATCGTCTAACCCAATAATTACCGGTTTATTTTATAACACAAAAGAAATCTAGCTTCTTGTATTGTTGAGACAAGAAGTAAGTGTACAATAATGTCTGTCTCTCTTTCACAGCTAAATTGCGTTCTTTTCAATATATCCCGCTACAACATCAACTTCTCACAATACTTAGCTAAAGTATTACGGAGTCATTACTATTTACAATTGATTGATTAATCATTTTTATGTCGGAAGTTTTTCAAATAGCTCTTTCACTGAGTGTACTTTACGCCTTTCCTTAATAGAAAAATAGCGATGTAAAAAATCGATCACAACGAGGTAGCCTGCGTGTCTCAGCGTCTTGTCGCACCTTGATTGAATAGCGAGCGATCTTCTCAAAATCTCATTAAATGAAACTTTCCCTGTACCATCTGATGCCTCTCGTAGCTGTCACATGTCTTAACTGTGGGAGTAGATCCATTCTTTCTAAGCACCCCCCTCCAAATTTTGTTCCACCAACCAAAATCTTCCTGTTACCAATAGGAATTACATTTTCAACAATGTTAATGAAATTAAATAAAATGATTTAAAATCATTGAAAAAAAAAAAAAATGATGTCATACAATCATTATCATTAAATTGTAAAAAAAAAAAAATTCTGAATGCCTAGATCGTAATTAAAGTGATAAAAATTAAACTGTAATAATTATATATGTGGGTGTGTTGTGAACCGAGTTCTCCTTTAAGGTTTTAACCTTCAGGATAGACATAAAGTAAGATCGATCATAATCGATAGGTTGTACCTTGTAATTGAATAGTTTCTTCATTTTCTGCGATTTCCTATAAAATGGCTGCAACTATTTTCTTTAAAATGTGCAAACATAATAAAGAATATCACTTTTATATGAAATTTTTCTCAGAGGATATTGATTTAGAGGAATTTCAAGTAATTAGAATAAATTTTGACCCATAATTTCTAAATATGCTCTTGTGAAGTTTAGAGAATTATACTTTAGAGATCTTTAGGGGTATGTAATGAAGATTCCAAATACGTATGTCTCTCAACATCAAGGGACGGGAAGTGTCTCAGCGGTGGAAACCTGGACACAGTCCTAGGCCCCAGGTTCGGTTCTAGAGAGCGCAGCACTTAGATTTTCTTGCCCTAGGAGCCTCTGCAATTTCCTGCTCGGAGATTGTCTATGTAATCCGAATGCAGAAGGTTCCAGACGCCAAAGACCATATATGTTGACGTCTTACAAAAAAAAAAAATATTTCTCTTCAGAGAAAGTTCATTTCTTGTGTTGTTTCGAATCAAATTTTTGTCTACTAACTAGTAAAAGCCACAGGTTCCTTTGCAAATTAAGTTTCAACCAGTAAACAGGCTTGGTCGAAGTACAATTTTCTATAGAAAGATACTTCTTTCCTTTCAAACGAACTCAAGGATTAAGTTCTGCCAGGCCCAGTGGTTTTCGTATATTAGTGCAAATTTCCTAATTAGCCATTACTGGGCATTAGCACGCTAAGGACTTGGGAACTATGGATTTTCCAGATTTGTCCTGTAAAAGAGTGTGAGTGAAAGAGTGTGATGGCTATTAAATATGAATAATGTTGAAAGCTTGATTTTGTTTTTGTACAAAATCTGAAACCTCGCCTAAATAATGTTGTAGTTATTTATGCCCCCTTCTCTGCATCCAATATTTTATTTAAAATTCAAAAAATTGTTCCCTACAGCGCCCTAGTAATAATAGTAAATGCAATTATTTATGGCATATTATAAAACTAAGCGAGTTTTAAGATCTTGAATAATAAACAGAGAAGTAATAAACTAAATTTTATTAGTTATATTTTATTGCGAGGGAATTTTTGGAAAACAAGTGAATAAAGAAATAAAAGCGGATGTTATAGGTTGGAATCAACAAATACGTTGATTGAATAATTCAACGAACCTTGGGATCAATCTTATATTTATTTTTTTAACATTTAAATTAAGCTTAATTATTATTGGTTATAATAAAATTAAGATTCTTACATGCTTACGATTATCTATTGAATGTAAGAATTGTAATTCATGTCCTATATCTTAGAAAATGTTATAATCCAAAAATGTAATCCACTCTAAAGAATGTAATTTTATTTATGATTACTAAATTCAATTTTGTGAGTAAATAATAAAATTTTCAGAAATTACTTTAAGCTCAAATTGAAGGGCTTTATTAATAATTAAATTTTAATCCAAAGGTGTTTAATATTTACTAAAATCTTGATTAAAGAAATGTTTTTCTTTGCATTGCTGAACTTTTCTTTGCATTCTTTCATTAAATGATTCTCTTTTTTTTTTTTTTTGAATATATAAAAAATATTGTTGCTTGTAGGTATCTTCCGGGCGCCTAGATGCAATTTATGTATAAATGGCGTAGGTAGACTAAATTTTTGGACTGACATAAAGTGGGATCTTGCCCACGCTTTAGAGTTCACTGTTCTAATCATTCAGTCTCTATTGGCCACCTATGCAGCTATATGAATTGAATAATTTATATTTATCCGTGAATATAATATATTTATGTATTTCCTTTGTCGTAAAAATGTACTTTATTTTACATTCATTCCGGTTTTTTCTTATAACTTCTTAGTCATAATCTTTGTATCATATTTAACAACTTAATTTACCTTTTCCATATTTATAGGAGTTTTGTTTTTCATTTTTTTTTTTTTTTCTTTGCTTTGAATGAAGATTTTGTGAGTTTTTTTTATTTGTAGTGAGAGGTTATCTGCTTACTTAATGTCCACCTGCATGTTTTGAAAGTTGTGAGAGTACGAATCCTGTTTTATAAGCCTTCAAATGAACCATCCATTGATGTCAGTGACAAGTGAAGACAGTTAGAAATTTGAAAATTAGAACGCTTTACTAATCCTGTCCTTCGAATCCGAAACCCATATCCCTATATCAGTTTGCCTAGTGCATTTAAATCCATACAGTTTTGATTGTCCGTCAAATATAATGATCTTTATGTAGATTAAGCTGGGCTTACTGCGCACCGCTCACCGCTTAGCTGACCATTACCGTTATGTTATGTTAACACCGTCAGCTTATAAGATTGCAGTGTTCTTCTTAAATTGTAAATGTAGCGGTCAACGGGGTTGGGGGAGGGAGCTTTGCATCGTAACCCCCGGCTTTATAATAATACAATTCTAAAAAACATAGATAAAAATCATTAATCCTATAATAATACTAACCTGTCAGTTTATTTCGATTTTTCCCTGCCGAATTGCAGGTCCCTTACATTTCATTACGTTGACCATATAAAATATAAATTTTTTTCCCTGACGATTGGAAACCATGAAAGGTGATATAAGAAGTATAAGGGGTTCTATTCCCATGTTACATATCATTCTGCAGTGGGAAATTTGAGATAAGATGGTTTCGATACTATGTAAAATTTTATCCTCATTTTGCAAAGGATATGGGCTAAGAGGATTTCGATACTTATTTTACATCTCATCCCATGTTATAGGGGATTTGAATTAGGGAACTTACATTTCTATTTGCAAAATAAATACTTATTGCATAGTGGCAATTGCTCTCCATTAGATTCTTGTCCTCTGATTAGGTTTAGGACGCATAAGAAGCAGTTGGTGACAAAGTTAGTTGGGGGCGTTAAGCTCCAGCTAATTAAGAAAGTTTATTTTCAGATAATTTATTGTTATATCATTTAGAGTAATAAAATAGAAACGCCTTGATAAAATTTGAAGATACTTTATTATACGCAACAATGATATCTGAAAGAAAGGTTTACTGTTTATTTGACAACCACATCTGTGTTGTGTGTGGTGGGGGTGGGGGGGGGGGACTAGTGGAGTCAGTAAAGTTCAGCTATAACAGTTTAGTAATGTGCTGGGAGTTAAGTCTGACCTTGTTGATGACTCTCCTCATCCTTCTTTGTTGTGAAATATCCTTTTATAGCCAAGTCAAGACAATAGCGATCTCTCCTCCTTCCTCCCCCTCAGACATTCTATCTTTACATTTCCCTCTTCGCCCGAGCAGTAAAGTAGGTCTTAGGCGTGCTTTCAGTTGGAAATGTTGTATTTACACTAAATGTCCTCCATAACAATGAATGCCCTTAACTTTAATAAGTAAATTCAAATAATAAACAATGTGTTTGTTTTGTGTATACCGGAAAGTCCAACACTTCCCACATGGCATCTAAGTATAATCATGACTCATTAATTGTATATAAATAAATGAAATGCCTATAAATCTCCAACAAATTATAAATAGATTATAGATTTCACTTTTTATTATTATTTAATCCTTTTACTGTAATGATCTTGATTAATATTACTTTAATGTTTACAACACAGTCGTGTCAAACATTGAAAGTAAGTGTCAAAAAATAAATAAATGTAATTGAATAAAGATGATTTATTACGAAATAGTTGTTACTATGGTGTTACAAAAACTAAAGTAGGCGGATTTATCATAAAAACAACATGAAGAAGAAGATATGTATATTTTGTGTGCCGATATGTAAATTAGAAAAAGAAGGCATACTACTTTGACCTAGTTAGTTGTAAAAATGAAAGAGAAATGCATTGCAATCTTTTCCTCTCCGCTCGCTATGCTATATTACCATGTTTCTATCAAGAACATTGCCAATACTTTGAAGGAATACTAATCTTTGTTACTAATATTGACTATTGTTTTGCTGACATCATACATTATTGCAAACTAAGGAAACATTCAAAAATAAAAAAAGAAGAATTATATCTCTATTGCAATAGTTTCTGATTGAGTTCTAGAGTTGATCGCAAGATTAACCGGCCTTTTTCCGTTTCCGTCGGTTGCTTTTAAATAAAGGAAAAAGTTATCAATTAATCAAATAATGGGATTAGTACTTTATGGTCCCATTTCGGCAGTTTCCAATTAGTATTTCCAAAAGTAACAGAATTGGTAGCCTAAATACTTTTGGTTGAGACATTTCTGTCAATCCTCAGCTCTCTTACTGTATATTAGTTCAAGATACTATACGTCCAAACCCTGATGAGGGACTTGTTATTCATCATTTCTAAAGGGAAGCCTAGTAAATGCAAAAATAAATCGTCGAAGGTTTTAGACTTTATTGGAAAAAGCTATCACAGCTATCCCTTGTTTTTGTTGCCGAAATTGTGTAAAAATACTTGGTTAATCAGTTAATATTCTGGACACATTTTTTCCATAAATTTGTGTGTAGATATTTAGAGGGAATGGCGAAAAAGCTAAATCTAGTGCTAACATGATCTTTGGTGATGCCACTATGTATGTTTTAGTTTGCGTTGTTAGCCTGGGATATCCTCGAAGACATCAAGATTCCAGAATGACATCAACATTTTCCAAATATTTTTTGCATCTAAATTTGTAGAACAAATTATTTTTTAAGATAAATATATTTCTCATAATAAAAAAAAAAAAAACAACTTTTGGCTCAACAGCCTATGAAGAGGCTTGCGAGGCAGCGATGTTTAAGTTTTGGTTTTCGCTACCAGGGTTCACTACTATAGCTCCCCCAGTTTTTCTTCAAAGTGGTGTCGCTGCTGGGTCAACATCGTCTTTGTCCTTATGGCAACCAAACTTCTAATTGTCGCACCAAAGGCGTAAAAAGATGCACATCTATTTGATGTCAAAGCAATTGTCAAAAAATAAATAATTTTATCCAAATCTCTAAAAACAATTGAAGAAACAATGGTTCTTTTTGAAAGACTTTTAGAAAATAGTTGCCTTCAGAGAGATGCAATGAGTTTGGAAAAGTCGGCTTTTAATCGACATTATCACCTGCTTCAATTTTATAAGCATTTAAAAGTTTTTAAGGAACTTTGGGCTGATATTTTGTCACTAACTAACAATGATAATTTTTTAGAAACTAAGAACACATACAGTCTCATTGTAAAACTTAGTGGTTTCATCGTTTGCTAGATTTATTGTGATAATAAAGGCTGTAGGGAAAACAATTATCATTCGGAAAATCTGGTGTAACACACGTACACTCTCTCTTAAGTAAAGCTCTTAGGGAATGGAATAGCTAAGTGGTTAGCGTACTGGATTCCCACGCGGAGGACCCGGGTTCGAGTCCAGCTGTGCTGCCCTTTTTCTTCCCAGGAGTCCCTACAGCTCACTGCCCGTGTTGGACAGTGTTGTCTGTAACGAGAGAACACTGTCCAGAGGCCGGCTGTGCACCGAGAAGGCTCCGGGCGCCAATGACCATAGATGTTGACGCGCCTTAAATATAAAATTAAAAAAATACAACTCTTCATATCTGATTGACAAATTTTCATGAAAGTAGACATTTTTACCAAATGTTTAGTTCCCTTAATATCCTCCAGATGGTGTAACCATCCATTGGGCCTCATATATAACATAGTAGATGAATTTTATATACATTGACGTAGTTTATATTGTAGATTAACAAAGTACTGGGAAGCCTTACGTCTTAGATTGCAAAAAAAAAAACGCCTTAAAATGTATTTTCCCGGGAGAAACTCTCTCGGATAAAAAGTAATTGGTTTATATACTTCAATGTTAATTATACTCTAGTTTGTATACCAAGTTCAAGGAAATTCTTTAGATGATAGATTTCATGAAAAAACGCAAAAAAAAAACTGAAAAACGGTAAATAAAACGTCGCACTTCCTGTTTGTTAATCGATTTTTTTGTTTTTAATTGTATATTTTTTTAAAACGCATTTAATTGTCCACCATATTAGTTAGTAAAACCGAAAATTATGATAATTAATAGAACTTCCGAACGCATTACTCCTGCAGCACTTCCAATAATATCAATTTTTACAATGATAGAAATTATATAATCTGTAGACAGTAACCAAACTTTGAAGAAATTCTTTGATGTCGTTTTTGGATAAAAATATGAAAACTGTAATGTAAAAAAAAAAATAATAATAATAAAGAAATGTCACACATTTGACAAATTTGCTCCGTGTCAGATTGGATTTTGATAAAACGAAATATTAAATTTGAGTTTTCCACCGATTTTTCGATTTTGAAATATTTAGTTCACACTTTCCATACAGCACACCACATACACACACTCACACACATACTAAACAATTTCCGTCCATGACACCTAATTTGGTAGTTGGACGTTAAGCCCGCCTGAAAAAAATAGGCATTACTTTACTAAACAATTTTCAGAACAGTTTTTCTTACGCTGGGGAGTTTTAAAACGCATTTCCGACGAGTACTCAATTTCGAAAATTTGAAACAATCACCTTTAACTTACGACAGACAACAGTAGTAGATGGTAAAAGTAATTATACTGTATGCATTTCATTTAAATTAAATAAATCCTTTTATACTTATATAAACAAAAAAAAATATATGAAAAGAATATAGACAGAATTTTATATTATAGAATATATAGACGATTATAAACTTCTATGTCGAAATTTAAGATATTGCAACAGAAGTAAGAGGTATTACTCTGTAAGCGACGATGATTCACTTATTCCATACAGCGATAAATCAGTATATTAAGATGGAATTTCAATACACAATATTACCCCTTCTTTCTTTCAAGTAGGAATATTTTTATCTATCTAATGTATTATAAATAACGTTTAATAACACCAGATATATATAGATTATATTTTATTGTATATGAATAAAAAAAAAAAATGGAGAAATAAAGTCATTGGAAGTTGCGGGTATCATTTCAAATTTTTATGACTTATTTCAAATAATTCAACAGTTTAATAAAAAAACTTGTTTCCAATCAACTTTGTCTCTTATGTTTTAAATTTATTACCTTTTTATTAAATAAAATGTTCTGCAAATAAATCAGTGCTTTATTAAAAATTGTTCGATTCATTTATTTTGCCTCTTTGGAAACCGAAATTGTAATTTCACTAAAAACAAACAAAGCTAATAAATTTATCCAATATTTAATAAATAAATTAATTAATTAATATTTTTTTGCACTTTTAAGTATCAATTAAACAGCCAGAAAAGTAAAAAATATATATTATAAAAACAAAGAAGAAAAATATGGGTATACACATGCTAATATTTATTAAATTAACCGTTTGAAACCTACACTTAATGACTGGACTAATGACATCATACGAACCTTTCCCGTGTATAACAGCAGTCTTACCTCCTTCCTAACCTGTTGTATTAAAACCCTGTAATTTACTTTCCTTTACAAAATACCAATATGGAAATTTATCATATTTTTTTTCTTATAAATAATAGCAATAGTGTTTATTACAGTTTTATGTCAGTTTTTTGTTTTATTTTAATTTTTCTTTTTCAATTCTAAGATTTTATTTTTAAAAAACTAATTCTTCAGCATTGAAATGTCTCACAAAAAAATTCATAAATAATTCAGGTAAGTGCAGATAAAAGTAATTGATCTTTTATATCTAATTAATGTGTTGTGCAGTTGATTATATTTACTGGTGCAAAATTTGAAATGCATTAACATTTTTACTTTCTCTTCCTGGTATAGGTTAGAAAAACTACGACCGTTTTTATTACACATTTTAAAATTGATTGTTTTATCACCAGAAATATAATATATTTTGAGGAATAAAAAAAAAAAGAAAAAATCTGGTGTGAAACACTCAAACGACTTTTTCTTACAGCAATCTATCTACATAGGTTATAATTTACAAAAGGTTCTTCAAACTATCAATTAATTGGTGAATTTAAACTTAATAAATTGAATTTTTTTTTTGAGGAAAGCTAACTTCCCCGGACTCAAAAGTTTTTTGTTTTTTTTAAATTAACTTTCTCTGGTAAAGGTCTCAAACAATATTTATAGGTCTCTTATAGTTAGTGTAAAAAATATCTGTCGGTGTTTTTCTATGGATAAAATTGTAGAAAACTGAAATAACAACATTAAAAACTCCTGGTTAATGGATTTTCATCAAACTAGGAATTTTGGCAATATATTATTTTCTAATTAATATTGTTTACATGAAAGAATGGACTTAAAATTTAGCACTTTAGAGAAAAACATAACCCCTCACCCTTTCCCCTACAAGTTGTCGGAAAAATATTTCAAATAAAGCTATAGTTAATATAGCTATGAAAAGAATATAGCTAATATGTGATTAAGTTTAAAGAAAGTCGTTAAAGTCATTTTCGTGGAAATCGCAAACAAAAAATGTGTGGAAAATCCATACACTAAAGTATCCAATTCTGGTTAAAGGAATATTGACAGATAACTTGTTGCTACTTTTTCGTTTTTGAGCTATGGTGTTCATTTCCTAGAAATAACTTTTTCTAAATCAGGGGACCTCTAAACATCCATTTCCGGTGGAAATCTTAATATCAAAAATTTGACACAATTACAAATACATCCTCTTACTAAGAAGAGTAAGAGAAAGTAAAAATTGGTTCTTAGAACATGGTCCATTGGTGTGTGCAACAAAAACAATTGGGAAAATTGTAGAAAACTTCATTTAATTGTTACCAGGAGATTGCAGCCACCAAGTGGTCAATCAATTGCATGCAGTTACTTGGGGAGTAGCGACCTCGCAGGTTACCACAGTTCAGTACTCCATGCACTTCGTCAGAACAGTATACAATACACTTAAATTAGGTACATACATTCTACATTTTACGGACAAGGACAAACACAGTACACAAACTAGGATCTCTGTCCCTATTTAACTGGCATAAGCCAAGGGAGAAAGAAGGGATTAGCTCAGTAGTAAGTAGCACGTTGGACTAGTAACGTGGAGGTTCCGGGCTCTGAATACAGCATGCTGCCTTAGATTTTCTCTTCCTAGGAACCTCTACAACTCACTTGTACGGTGATGAGCAGTGTTGTCTGTAGCTAGAGAACACTGTTTGGAGGCCACAATGCACTTAGAAGGCTCCGGGGAAGGCATATAGATCTTTCAGGTCGCAGTGCAATAATCCCCTACAACGATCTACAACACTTCATTCTAATTAATATAATTTAGCCCCTCTCCCCCCCCCCCTCCCAAACACTTAAATAAATTTCCCCAGAGAAATGTTTAAAATAAAAGTTATATTCATACAAGATATGAATGATTCGTAAAACATGCTATTACAGTATCAAAATCACTATTACAGTATCAGTATTGAAATCTGATTGAAAATTTCAAGAAACTTGGAATTTTTAGTTAATATTTAGTTAGACTTAGTTTTGGGGATTATATTCATTGTTTTTTTTTTTAGGATTAAGAATCTTCCTGAATGTAAATACATCGTAGGGTAGCGCCGACTGACAATCGCAAAAAAATGGCAAAAGTACCTAGTTGAAATTTAATAGCTCCATAATTCATTCATCAGAATCTTCTTAAATATATTTATGGCAAAATATTACAAGTAAAAAAATTGTAGCCAGTTGTATGTTTAATTGGATATATTATACACCAAATTTAAAGGAAATTGTTGCAGCCATTTTTGAGAAAATGAAAAATTGGACAGCATGCTGCAAAAATATGAACCCGGTACCTCCGCGTTGGCTAGTCCAGCGCCCTACCTACCACTGAGCTAATCCCTTCCTTGGCCAATTAACTAGGGACAGAGATCCTAGTTTGTGTACTGTGTTTGTACTTGTCTGTAAAGAGTTGAGTGTATTGTCTACTGTTCTGACGAAATGCATGGAGTATTGAGCTGTGGTAACTCGTGGGATCGCTACTCCCCAAGTAACTGCATGCAATAGATACCCCGTTGCGGGCAATTAGAATGAAATAGTTTGTCGAATGAAATTCCTGAGTTTGAAGAAACTCAATAGACCGGAAGTGTGTTTCTTCCGGAATTTTCTACGATTTTATCGTTAAAAAGAAAAAAAAACGATGTATTTCATTAAATTTATTGCACTAACTATGAATCTATCTATCTATCTATCTCCATGGCGCTACAACCCTTGGTGGGTCCTGACCTCCTCTAGGAATCTATTCCAGCTTCTCTGTTGGTTGCAGCTACTTTCCAGTTGCGAGTACCCAGGAGATTTCTCGCATCGTTGGCAACACCAGCCAGCCATCTGAGCTTCGATCTACCGACCTTTCTTGTTGTGCCCACTTCTCCTTCCAAAATTTTCCTTGGCACTTCAACTTGTTCCATTCTAATTACATGGCCCGCCCAGCTCAATCTGTTTAACCTAATCTTTTTCACTGTATCTGCTTCTCCATATAATTCATACAACTCCCTATTCTTTCTTCTTCTCCATAAATTACCTTCTTTAATTGGACCAAAGATTTTTTGGAGAATTTTCCTCTCGAAAATAAGGAGGTTTTTTTCATCTCTCTTAAGAATGGTCCAGGTTTGAGAAGCATATGTTAGGACAGGAAGAATGAGCGTTTTGTAGAGCCCAATTTTCATTTGCCTGGATATGAGATTGCTCTTCATATATTTCATTAGGCCAAAGTAGCATCTATTTGCGGCTGTAATTCTTTTATTGATCTCCTGCGAGATGCCTGTTAATGGAGTTAACTTGGGAGTCAAGGTAGTTAAATTCGTTAACTCTCTGGAAGACATAGGAACCGATTTGCAAATTCTCTCCCGGAGGGCCGGTGCCTCACCCGACGTACATATACTTCGTTTTTTTCCTCGTTTACAATCAGTCCCATTGATAAAGCTGCTTTTTGTTGAGAGATGAAGGAATTCTTTAATGCAGGAAGGGTACGAGCTATGATATCCACATCGTCCGCATAAGCCAGCAATTGGACTGATTTATTGTATATGACTGCAGAAGTCTGTATATCTGAATCCCTTATTACCTTCTCTAGGGCTAGGTTAAAAAGGAGGCAGGCGAGAGCAACCCCTTTTGCCTCAACCCTTTGTTTGTCGCAAATTCAGGGGATAAATCAGATTGAATCCGAACTGAACAGGATACTTCCTTCATCGTCATATGAATACAGACACCAAATACTTTTACTTTAAAACTTTGCGGAAAAACTTTATTCCGCAAAAATTTACTCAAAAGAAGTTTTGGGTAAGGGAGAGTGTACGGTTTCCATCATACACTCCAATTGATATAAAATTGAAGACAATTAAAGAACATTTAGTAAATATATAAGTTTGAAGAAAAATTGTGATTTAAATATTAGTAAACTACAGCGTAAGAAAGTCGAGTGAGTGTTTCATACCAGATTTTTTTTATTTTATTTTCTACTCGCAAAGCTTTCAATATATTATGTCGAAATTGTTTGTTTTGTTTTTCACCATTTAAATGTTTTATGGGAGGAGAAGGGTACAACATTGATTTTTCTTTTTTTACATTACATTTTTTACATACATAGATTCCACTAAAAAAAAAGAAGTAAATAATAATAATAATAAAAAGAGAGAATGTAAATTTAAATTTTATAAATCCCCCTTTCAATGGAAGTTCATCGAAAAAAATAAAGAGAATAAAAGTTTTTCAAAATTAAATTTTAATCCGATTTGATTATATACTTTTTTTTAATTTAGAACGAATCCAACGGGACAACATTTCTCTAATTCTGTTGGATAATCTCTTTCAAATACATTTCCAATTCAAAAACCACCATGACCTAGTCGACAATAAATCGTTACATTATTCAAGAATTACTATACATTATTTTGATCTGTTAAAATCAGCTCTTTATTGTTACTTTTCGCCGTACCCCCTTCCGCAGAATCTAATCGAAAATTGGACGTAAAGCCCCCGCCTGAAAAAAAAAATAGATTCCAGGTTTTCTACTTACTTTTCTATCAATATTTTTTTTTTTTTAATAGCGATAGAAGTAGAT
This sequence comes from Triatoma infestans, assembly GCA_011037195.1. Classification (NCBI taxonomy): domain Eukaryota; kingdom Metazoa; phylum Arthropoda; class Insecta; order Hemiptera; family Reduviidae; genus Triatoma; species Triatoma infestans. The sequence goes on along the minus strand of JAAEAF010013846.1, from coordinate 51,483 downwards.
GTAGATTGTTGTAGACGATTATCGCTCTGCGACCTGAAAGATCTATTGTGCTACCTCCGGAGCCTTTTCAGTTCAGTGCCGGCCTCAAAGCACTGTTTACTAGCTACAGACAACACTGTTCATCACTGTACAGTGAGTTGTAGAGGCTTCTAGAAAGAGAAAATCTAAGGTTAGCATGGTGGATTCGAACCTGGGACCTCCGCGTACTACCACGCGTGCTACCACTAAGCTAATCCCTTCCTTCTCCTTTGGCTTACGCCAATTAACTAGGAACGAAGACCCTAGTTTGTGTAGTGTAAAGTCTTGTCTGTAAAGTGTAGAGTATATTATGTATATGTGGATGTATATATGCGCAATGCTGGATAATATCTGGTATTTTATCCGTCGTAGCATGCATATTTTATTTTCTTGCTGACCGGTTTCGGATTTTCATCCACTGTCAGAGCAAATTCACCAAGTTCGTGTAGAGAGTTCACTTCAACGTAATGTTTCTGTTACTTGTTACTCACACTTGTTGGTTGTATATAATTATGTGGGGAGGTTATCAAGGATCAAGGAGGTTATCAAGGTTATCAGGGTAACCTTCCCACATAATTATATACAACCAACAAGTAACAGAAACATTACGTTGAAGTGAACTCTCTATACGAACTGGTGAATTTGCTCTGACGATGGATGAAAATCCGATATGCATTCGGTTAGCAAGAAAATAAATATGCATGCTACGACGGATAAAATACCAAATGTATATTATCTAGTTTGAGTGTATTGTGTACTGTTCTGACGAAGTGCATGGAGTATTGAGCTGTGGTAAACCCGTGGGGTCGCTACTCCCCAAGTAACTGCATGCAACAGTTACCCCTTGCGGGCTTTTAATAGCCATATAATTTAATCGTTACATAAAAAATTAGTTAGTAAATAGAAATTTGTCAGTGCAGCAAAAGGTTTCTGTATGTTTCATATATATTTCAGTTGTAACACTATCCTCTTATTTGACTAAAGCTTAGTACAATGAGAGATTATGTGAGATCTAAAAAAGACATTTCGTTTGATACCTTGATTAATTAATATTAATTACTAAAATTATAGTGATTATTTTAAATATATGTAGGTACCCTAGGGGTAAATCCTTTGTTTAAATGTAATTTATTGTTTGCATGTGACATGCTTGTGGTTAGAATAGGATTTAGATTTGGGATTTTAATATCAGGTAATTTATAAATTTGCCCGTAAAATATCGAGTACCGGGGAACTAGCTTTTATTTGTATATAGATTTGTTGTGTATATATATATGTATATATATAAATTGTTAATAGTATAAGTTCAAATCTTTAGTTTCTTTTTTCTTCTTTACTTTCTCTTGCTTTGCAAAAAGAAGTATTGCGTTCGTGTCAATTTTTGGAAATTGAGTTTCCATTGGAAATACCATGTTTTGAGATCCCTTGAGTCCGAAAAAATGTTTTTTTAGAAAATGGCGTCTCTCTCCTCTGTATGGGTTTGTATGTGTGTGAACCCGACAATAAAGTTTTAGGAAATACTACCAGAAATAAATTTGCTCAATGTTTTTTCCCAATTTTCACGATTTCCTCGAAAATGGCTGTTCAAACGATTTCCTTTAAACTCCGTACACTATGCATACTTATATATGCCAATTACTTAAGCATTTTCACAAAAAAAAAAAAATTGTGGGTTCTGGGGGTGGAGCAACGTTAAGCTTCCTACTAAAGTATCACATCAGTACAATCAGTGGTTCACCTATGATGACCACCCCCTATATAATACGAAGGCGCATATTAAATATATTATTTTTTTTTTTAATTTCCTCTGAAACTGCCACGATTTTTTTTAAATTTGATATACTATTTGTAAAGATATAAATGTATAATTTTGTTAGAAAAATTTTAATATTTAGTTTCTGAGGAACCAGTATCGTAAAATTTCAAAAATATTACGTCGTAGTTTGTTCATTGTTTTTGACGACGCTCTTTTCTGGACTACTATTTAATCACTCCAACTTTTTACCTGTCTTAACCGGCCTTTACACGGTCAATAATATTGACAATACCTTAGCGTATTGACAAAAATATTGACCGTGTAAGGTGAAAAAATTGTATTGACGGTCGGTATTGATAAGAGTATTGATGAAATCCGGATTTTCTGATTTTCGTGTGTCAATACTGAGAATTGGTGGGGATATTGACAATAATATTGACCGTGTAGGGGCGGCGCCAATATTTCCATCAATACTCAGTTCAGTAGTTTTATACAACGTTGAAACTAACCTCAACAACAGTGATACATACCTTACAAGTACTTCGTCTTCAAAATTTCTTCCTGTGGCCAAGTAACTCAGGGTTAAGGCTAATCTTTCCCTAACACTTATACTTTCTCTCATATTTCTGTCCTGTCTTTTCAAAAATGGTTTAACAGTTTGTTAAAGATAGGTTCATCCATTCAAAAAGTAGTTCTTGGAAATCTTCAACATTAGTTCAGTACATTACTTTAGTACATTCAAAAGTACTAAAAGAGAATATTCATCTCTCTTCTTCAACCATTCTTTCATCCAGTGTTTGCGTTTCACTTGACGAGTAATGCCAAACGCCAAAATAATAGCTACGCAAGCTTTTGTACGATTATTCATTTTTGGAAGGGAAAAAAACAGCAAAAAAACGAGTAAAACCACGTAGATTCACTCTCCTAGTGGCAGAAGTAGTTATTGACAATAATATTGATCGTGTAAGGTAATGAAGTATTGAGACCGGTTAGCACGAATATTGATGATTATATTGTCAATACCAATATTGACAATATTATAGACCGTGTAGAGGCCGCTTTGGGTAAGCTACATGTATCCTCACACACTCATCTATATTAATGTTAAAACTAAGTAAAAATCTAAAGTTTAAAAAAAAAACAAAAATCGTCAGTTTGATCATTGCATTAATTAAAGGTAAAAGAAAGTCGTTTGAGTATTTCACACCAGCTTTTATGGAAAAAGTAACTTTTTCCATTATCCAAAGTGTAATTCAGGGGCAGATTATGTGCGCAAGCTTTGAAACTACCCTTGAAGAGTTTATTAAAAATAATAAACTAGTTAATTTATGCGTTAACTTTTTAAGCTATAAAATTGTTATTATAATAAACTCTCATCAAAGGAATTTTCCCCCACCCCCAACCCCAACACCACCACAATCTTTGTTTACAGACGAAGGTTCTACTATCAATAAAATTCAACTATGTTAATAAAGGCTTTTATTATAGTTTGGTATTTTTTTTTAATGCAAAGAGTATGGGGCCATATTATAATGGATTAGTGAGGGCATATATTAACCTCTTGTATGCACTCACTCACTTCCCCCTCCCCCCTAAGTAATAACTGAGCTAACACTACGAGGTCAACACCTCTTAAAAGATGTTCAAGGATTCACTTGGACGAAAGTAAGTTCTATAGATATTGTAACAACGATGAAAGTAAGCCTTTATTTTATTTATTTTTTTATTTTTCTTAATTTGAGAATTCAATATGGAGGGGGCTAATCTCATTTTTGTAGAAAATTTCTTCTTATTATTTTTTTAATTATACGATTCATTTTAATCATATAATTCATATTGTGTAGGATTTTTTTTTTTTATCTTGTATGAAATTGAAAGTTTTAAAGGCAATTGATTACGATTTATCTCTTATAAATTTCAAATGCAGGATAGTTTATTATCTATGATCTTTTATTTGCCTGACTGCATCAAAAATTAATAAAGTTTTTATATAATTAGGATTTGGAAAGAGCCAACACATTTACCTCTCCATGTTCAGAAAAAATTTGTTTAATTATATTTCCGAATTTTAATCACTTTATATCATATGCCTTTTATTTGCCAAAGGTTAAATTTCATATTCGAGTGTTCTTAAATGGTGTTTGTTTTGAAACAACGCTCTTTTAATTGGATTTTTTTTTTCGAGATACAAGATTAGAATTACCAACTCATTTCTCTTGAAAGAACCGTGATCTTTTTAATATATCTTACTCCTAGTATGAGGAAATATTGTGAACTTGTAACAGATTTTCGAAATTGACTTTTCCCAAATACATGTTTTTGAGGTCCCCTGAATACGACAAAATTGTTTTTAACGAATGTTCTGTATGTGAGTGTGTAAGTGGGTATTCGGTTTAAGTACTATCACCGCATCAGACACGAAAATTTCAGGCAAAAATTCATCAACCGAATGTGCAACTTTACTGAATGATTTTTTTTTTTTTTTAAGTTTTTCGTAATTTTCTCGAAAACGGCTCCAATGATTTTCTTTAAACTTCACATATTATCAACACACATAAATACCTTTCATTTTTACTTTAAACATTTGTCCGGAAAAATTGATTTGGGGGGGGGTTGGGGTAACAATAGCATTATGCTTTCCTCCAAAGTACAACTTCAGTAATATATTGTACTAGGTTTGAGAAGGAGAGAAGTTAGATTAGATAGATAAATAAACTAGAAATAAAGCTGAACATTTGTATAATAAAAAATTAGCACAAAGTGCCTGGACTTTACACTAAAATATATAAAATGGTAGTGAGAGGTAAAGAGAAAGGTTGATGACGCGTTGTGACTGCTATATGAACTCTGTTGCAAGACTGTCGGTAGACTCCCTCCTCTGGTTGACACAGTTGTGTTTAAACGATTTCTCTGCTTTCTAGTCTGGCCTAAACTAGAGAATGATCCTGCCTCTCTCTCTCTCTGCTTTGGATCCTATTACAATAATATCGTTTTTACCACCCACATAATATCAATTCAAATTGGAAGCATTGATACAATTCCAAATTTTGGAAAAAAAAAAAAATTCGGTTAACCGGAAATGCGGCTTTATAGAAAAGATTTTTTTGAGTTTTTTTTTTGGGGGGGGGGGGGATTTTCTCGAAAACAACTATAACGATTTCCTTTAAACATGGTATACTATCTTCAAAGATATTACTTTTTTTTTATATATTACTATAAAAAAATTATTTTGAATAGTTGTGGGGAATTTTGTGGCATTAATTTCTAATTTTTATATATATTTGGTTCAGTGTTTTTAGTACGAGAATGCTTTACTGGGCCAAAATAAAAAAATTTAAATAGAAAAGATATACTATAATAAAAACAAACCAAAGAAATTGAGATAGGTTGACATTAGGGAGAAATTATTATTAAAAAATATTAAATTACATTTTCAATACTTTATGTTGCTATATTATTCAAATAATTACACAAATAAAGTCATCATAAAAAGGTTAAATACAAAAAAAAAAAATATTTTTTGTTTTTTATTATGAAGTTCGTAAAAATTAAAATTGTACAATAAAAATTATTAAAATGAAGAGTTCAAGAATAATAACTTGTTCAAATATTGTTTGTTTTTTCCAAAAAAAAAAAAATAGTAAAAATTTGTAATTAAAGTTTAAAGTAATTATTTTTATTTTTTTAGCAAAATTATATAATAATGTTATTAAACAATAAACCATGAAATTAGTTACTTAGTAAACAGGTTTTTTATTTATTTTAATACTCCTAATTCATTTTAATATTTTGAGTTTAAAAAAGTTTTACTTGAAAATTAAAGTTTAAACTTTTCTTTTTTTGGTTGGGGGGGGGAATACAATTTTATTTATTAATGATGTACGTAGGCATCAATTAAATTATAAATTAATTTCATTTAGATTTTCCTTTCATTTTACAAGTGAATAAAATTCAATCAATATTGATTGCTATAATTATTATTATTATTTATTATTTAAAAATTAAACTTCCTAAATAAACTTGTCAGTGTTAATTACGATAATATATAAACTCTCTCTCTCTCTCTCTCTCAGGTACTTAATATTCATGGATACAATTTCAATGATAGCCGTCCATTATTTTTTTTTTGTTAAAGGAAGTCATATTTATTCACATATATTTTTTAAAATTTATCTATCAAATTTCTTTGTCGAAAGTATATTTTTAATCGATACTAATATACTTTTAATCGATATTGGAATCGAATATTACATTGTGCTTATAGAAATTTAATTTAATTTTTTTTTTTTTTTTTAATTTTAAGCTAACAAAGTCGGGGGTAGAATGTCACCACTTCAGGGGTGACATCGCGATTCCTGTCATTAATTTTAGTTACTGTAATTTTTACTTTCTCTTACATAGCCTGGTCTGTATGTATGTATGTATCTGTGTGGGTGTATGTATGAACAAAATATCTCAAAAATGAAAAGATGAGCGTTTAGTTCCGGCCTTCGCTACCTAGGGCGCTACTAACTTATAGCTTCCCATATTTTATCACAATACCGAATTTGCCCTAACTTGACATTCAGTGTAGTTATTGCCACCGGCATCTCACACGTATGTTTCTGGCAAAATCCAACAACCGGAAGTGGGTGACTTTACTAAAATTTATTGATTTATTTTTTATTTTTTTCAGTTTTTCGTGATTTTCTTGAAAATGTTTCCAAGAGTTTTCTTTAAACTTTGTATAGATACTATTTACATACATAAATGCCTATCGCTTTTAAGCGTATATTATATAGTAGAAAAGAATGAATACAGATTATGATAAAAAATAAACATCATTAGTTTTGTACTGTTTCTTTACTGCTATAATATACGCGATACACATAATTCTATAAACCTTATAACCTCCCACATAACAATCAACCAGTGTGGTGCATGTTATAAATGTTTTGGTTGAAGTCAGTAATCAACATGAATTGATTGAAAATCTTTATCTGAAGATGGATGAGAATTCGAAATAGGTCAGAACCAAAATAATAAAGCATCTACGACGGATAAAAATCATAGATGTTGTCCAGCTTTGTGGACCCCCTACTACATATTCAACATTGTACAGTATGACTACCTTCATTTAAAAAAAAAAAAAAAAAAAAACAAAAAAAGGGCCAGACGGCGATTTGAATACGTAAGCACGAGAGCAGTTCCCATGACGTTTAGTTCCGGCCTTCGCTACCTAGGGCGCTACTAACTGTAGCTTCCCACTTTTTATCACGATCCTGGTTCAATATGGACTTTACCCTTATGAGAATCGAACCCTGAATTCTCGCACGAAAGGCGAGTGCGCTAGCCACTAAGACCAACGGGTGAGGATCTACCTTCAGTTAACCTAAGTTATTTCTTTTCTGACCAGCCTCCAAAAATATCCACCACAGACTACAACGATTTTCTTTAAACTTGGAATGATACGTCTTGTATAGATTATAACGTATCACTTTTATTTGAAACATTCCCCCCTCCCCCAAAAAAAGTATTTTTAGATAGTTCTACAGAATTTCTGGCATTAAATTTTTTAATTATTACTTGCGAGGTAGATTCAATCTTACTGGAACGCTCTCTTGGTCTACAATAGAATCATGTCTCTATCTGTCTAATTTGGGAGGTTGGTATTTATGGGGATGGGTATCATGTAGTATAGACTTCTAATTAGGAGATCCCGCGGATAACTGCTAAATTTTATTTTATTGGTTAGAAATTTTATACTGATCGTCCATGGGTCCACGATACCTAATTTGGTAGTTAGACATTGAGCCCGCCTGAAAAACAGGCACTACATTACTTTACTTTTTATTTATTTATTTATTAAAATAAATGTACAAATATTGATAAAAATAATTGGTTCCTCAATATTGAATATTATCTGAAATTTGTATCTGTTATAGCATGCTTCTTTTTATTATATTACATCTGATCTGTTTCGAATTTTTTTTAATCAGATTTCTTCTTATTTAATCAATCAGAGTAATGTGTTTTAGAAACTTTAGTAGAGGAAGTTAACGTCTTTGGAGGAAAATCTTGGACTGGTTGGAGGAATTAATGAAAAGAATATAAAATAAATAAAATCTGAGATAATACATAATTATTTAAAAACTAATTGCACAATACTGGAAAATGTTGTCTAGCATTCTCCTGTAGAATTAATTATAAATTTGAAAGTTTCTTTCATTTTATAATATATTGAAGATTCAATACATTCCTCTTCCCTTTTAAGATGTATAAGAGCTTAAAAAATATATATACCTATATATATTTTTTTTAAATTAAGGCACGTCAACATCTGAGGCCATGGCGCCCACAGCTCTTCTCAGTGCACTGTCTAACCGCCATGCACTGTTCTCTCTTTAGAGACAACACTATCCAAGGACAATAAGTTATAGAACGTTCTAAGATGAGAAATTTTAAGGGCAACCCATGGGGATTCCTAACCGCGACCGTTCGCTTTCCAAGTTCATTGCACTACATTGAACAAATTTGGTCTCTGAAATTCATATTTATATTTAAAATAAATTTATTTAATATGCAATTTTTAATACTTCAGTGCATAAAATTTTCGTCTTATTACACAAGATAAAAGAAAATTGCTCAATGTAGCATTTTATTTAAATAGATATTATATTTATTTAAAAAAATATTTATTATTTCATTGGACAAAAGCACGAAGTATTTACAAGTTTAAATTAATTAGTACACATGTGATTTCCATTCAAACTTTAACCACTAATGTAAAAAAAAAAAAAATCTGGTGTGAAACACTCATACAACTTTCTCTTACTCCTGTTCTCAAAATTATAATTGACAAATGTTATATTTTGTGTACCAAATATAACGAAATTCGTTGTAAACTGAAAAAGCTGTTCAGTATAAGCGCACTTCCGGCTTCACAATTTTCTTAAAACTTGGAATTTTGGCCATCTATTTATTTCTAATTAATTTTGTTTGGATGATAGAATTGTATAATCAACTATGATACCACTTTGGGGAAGCTGGAACCCCACTCCTCCCATAAAACTGCCTTTACATGAATTTTCCCAGAGAAAAGTGTTAAATAAAAGATGTAGATCTTTGCATTTTTATTTTGTATACAAAGTTTCAAGAAAATCGTCGGAGCCATTTTTGAGAAAATCGCGAAAAAAATGAAAGAATCATTTAGTAAAGTGTCAAAACAAACGCACTTCCGGTTATCTGATTTTTTTCAAACTCGGAATTTCAACAACACCTTTAAATTCTAATTAACATTATTTAGATGACAGAATTGTCTAATAAACTGAAATAGCAGTTAAGATGAAAACCTAAATCCACCCCTCCCCCAGAAGTGCCCTTAAATGAATTTTCCTGGAGAAATGTTTCAATTAAAAGTTGTAGCTCTTTGTATGTGTAGTTGATATGGCAAGTTTAAAGAAAATCTTCGGAGCCATTTTTGAGAAAATTGCAAAAACTTAAAAAAAACAACTAGTAAAGTGGTACTTCCGGTTGAGGAATATTGACACATAACGCACCGTCAGATCCCATGGTGATACCTAAACGTAATATCAAGTTTGAACTTTCTAGGATTTTTCGTTTTTGAGCTATGCTGTTCACATACATACATGAACACACACACACACACACACACACACACCATTTGCTAAAAACCACTTTTTAGGACTCAGGGGGACCTTAAAACAGATATTTCCGGTGAAAACTCAATATCGAAAATTTGACACGATTACAATACTTCCTCTTACTAGGGAGTAAGAGAAAGTAAGAAACCATATTTTTTCCATATTCATAGTCTTAAAATCTGTATTTCCGTTGGAAAATTCAATTTCCAAAATATCAAAAGGGAATTTAATATTATAATCATTTTCTGATATAATTCTGCAACTCTAATATTCAAATAAATATATTACAAAAATAACTTAAATCTATTTCCCGGTAATTATATCGGTAATAATTTAAAAAAAAATTATAAATAAACAAAACGTATTTTAAGCTATGATTTATTTATAATATAGTAAATATAAAATATAATCAAGTGATAAACAGAATATAATTTAATTTTTATTAATAAGAGGGCACGAAATAAAAATTTCTATCACATCCATACTTGTTGTTAATTGTATATTTTACTTCAATTTAACAGTAGGCCTACAATATTTTAACTTATCTATTTTTATTACTATTATATTGTTTTTACTCTCCATCGATACATCAATCTTAAGTAATGATCCTTTTTTTATTTCATCATTATATTTTGTACACCTGAGTGTCATTGGTGAGATATTGTTGTTATGGAGAACAACCACTTATGGAGATTGTTATTTCAGGGGAAGACTTTCCATCAATATGCAAACCGTAAATAATTTAAAATTTACAATATATTGGTGTCACTCAAAAAACTCAGATTAAGATTGAAAATATTTCTGCAATTTTTGTTTGTTTTAATGTTAGATTTTCTCTCTCACACATACACACACTTACATACATACATACACGCGGAGCAGTATAAAAATAAAGTATAAAAATAAAGTATAAAAATAAAGTATAAAAATAAAGTATAAAAATAAAGTATAAAAATAAAGTATAAAAAAATTAGTTGTCATTTCCAGAAGGAAAATTCCTGGCATAAATTTCAAAATATTTTCTACCTTTTTACCTATTTTTTCTAAATTTTCTTGAATTTCCAATGATATCCAATACGCATACTTAGAAGCAATAGCAAATACGCGAATATACCGCTTTATGATACCGGAAAACTAAAATTCACATTTAGATAAAAAGAGTTTTGAATGTTTCGATTCCATTTTAATATTATACGTATAAAAAAAAAAAACTATTCAAAACAAGCAATTTTTATTTCCTAATACTGCTTGAAGAGGAAGCGTTAAAACAGTGTCAGATTTCTTGAATATTTTTTTGAAAATTATTGATTATTTTTTTTTGATAACCGTGAGACGTATATCATGTTTTTTTTTTTTTTAAATAATGGAAGTTATTTTTTTTGCTTGTGAAGTTATTTATGGTGTCTGCAAAACTATACTTATATAAAGTTCTCTTTTTAAATTTGTTTTGAGTTTTTTCCAATGGAAAACATACACAGGGTTTCAGATAAAATCCTTAATCAAAATTGCCAGTTTATATGGTTTCCTCAGTTTTGCAGATTTTCCTAAATTATATATTATATATATGGTAGGTGTAATAATTTTGTTTGGAACATTAGTTTTTTGAGTAACTGGTGAAGAACGTAGTTTGACTGGTGTAATAATATTGATATTAAAGTAAAAGATTACTCTGCAAGGACTTTATAGTTAAAGAGAAAGAGTAGCATATGGGCTGATAGAGTGGAGCAGTGTGACAGACTACGTTGAGAAAGGGTTGCCTTCTTAAAAGTCAAAGAGACTATGCCTTTCAGTAGAAACCATCCTCGCTTTTATGGTGGTCGAGTCTACTCCTCTCTTATTCTTAAGCTTGTATATTCTTATTATTAGCTTTTAAGAATAAGGGGCAGGCCTAAAGTTAAAATTAAGGCCAGCCTAGGGAAGTACGCCACGGTCTTTCAGGCTGAAGTCGTGGCGTTACAACTCTGCGCTAGGGAGATTATAAGGCAAAGGATAGTGGGTAGAAGAGTGGCCATATACTCCGACAGTCAGGCAGCCCTGAAGGCACTTTCCTCACACCAAATAGTCTCAAGACTGGTGTGGGACTGCCTACTTGCCCTCACCGAGGTGGGTACTCGGAATAAACTGACACTCACCTGGGTGCCGGGACATGTGGGGTTCCTGGGCAATGAGAGGGGGGATGCCCTAGCGAAAGAAAGTTCGCAGGATACCTTTATAGGCCCCGAACCCTTCTGTGGCTTGTCCAGGAGCCTCAGTCAAACTTCTATCAGGGGGTGGATAGAAGACCAGCGTCTAAATTTACCAAAGACCTACTGAGCCAGACCCGAAGGGATATAAGGTTAATTGTGGGTCTACTAACAGGGCATTGTAGGCTGAATAGACACATGCACCACCTACAACTTGCGGATAGTGCGGTATGCCGATTCTGCAAGGTAGAGGAGGAGAGCCCTGGCGAGGATTAGGTTTCTTCAATTGTGGACGGGCAATCCCGAAGCTGGAAGCTTCATGACGGAGCCGCTCTCAGCTTTGCTAGGATTGATTAGGAGGGCAAAGCGGGGGCTGTTCTGTAACGTAAGGGGATCCACAATAGACCTCGACTTGTAGGTCGCAGTGGAATGAGGCCCAACCCCCCTCCTCCCCGATTCTATTCTATTGCCTGTTGATGTTTGGTAACTAACTTAGCATTAACATAGGTGTCTACTGCAAGTACCTACTTGAGGAATTGAGCCGTGTGATGAGGGATCTATTTCAACTTGAGCTTCAGTTACATTGTTGATGTTATGTTATTGTTAGGGCATTTTTTTTTTTTTTATTGTCTGTAGGGAGGGACCAAGCCCTCCATCCATAGCCCTTCTGGGCACATATATCTACCCCAAAGTTCGGAGCCTTCTCAGTACACTGCAGGTCTCCGTACAGTGTTCTCTCTTTACAGACAACACTCTGCATCACCGGACAGAGAGCTGTAAGAGGCTCCTAGGAAGAAAAAATCTAAAAGCAGCAGCTGGACTCGAACCCGGGACCGCCGCATTGCTAGTCCAGCGCGGTACCACTGAGCTAATCCCTTCTCTTTGTTAGGGCGTTTAATTTAAATTTGAAATCCTATGTAAAAGTAAAAAAAGTAAAGTAATGCCTATTTTTTCAGGCGGGCTTAACGTCCAACTACCAAATTAGGTGTCGTGGACAGGGAAATGCTATATATACATAAGGCAGTGTGAAATGGGAAAGTAGTAGGGGATACTCTCTGTACACATTGTAGTAGTTGTACGCTCTCATCACTAGTACATTTACAGTCCACAACATTTCATATTTAAAATAAAGTTTCATTATCCAATTTTTTTATTAATTGAATCAGCCTACAACCACAAGATAGGCTTGGGGCCTCAGGAAGAAGCATTTAAGATTAGTATTACGCGCCCGAAGAGTAACAGATATTTCTCTCGAAAGGTTCATTTTTTAGTTATATCACTAGAAAAAAGTTAGTGAAGCAATGACATACGATCGTTAATACTTTCAATCGAACATGTTATGCTGATATTTACAAGTAGCAGAATGACCAAGTTTAAACTCTTAAATGTACGTATATTGATGGAAAAATCAGGTTCTTCTTTTTTGGAATTCTTCTTGAAGTTAGTTGCAAGACAGAAAATAAATATAAAGGTGAATAGTGGATAAGACAGCTTATGTAAACATGTCACAGGCAAATACACAACTACTTTGCTGAAATCAATAACAATATAAAGGAAAATAAAGCTATCATTTAATATGTTGCAGCACAACAAATTGAAATTTGTGCTAAAAGGAGAAATAGAACTCTGTATTTCCATAGTTAACCAGGATGGGTTAGCTATTAATTCTAAAACAATAAGGTATTTACCATATAAAGGTCCAGTACTATGAACATAGAGGGCGGGGTAGACAAAATTGCGATGCCATGCTTCGTGCATACATTTATATACAAACACATGTTCTAATCTTGGAATACGTGTAGCGCATATTTGGGCTTCTACAACGTCTTCTCTTCCATGTTATTCCATGAAAATATCCATCATAGGTACTGGGAGCCTCTCTTTCTCCCTTGTATTGTGTCCGCCTACATAATAACTACTACAATAGCTTCTACTGATTATGTCTTCACTTGACTCTACTTGTGTTTTTTTTTTTTTTGTGAATAACCTGTATGAGCAGGTAATTGTTATTATTATCAATTCTTTCATCAAGGTCACTGTCATCTTCTGTCGGCAAAACTCTTTATTTTTTCATTTCAACAGAATTGTGATTTCAGAAAAGGAAAAATTTCTCTAATACTATTGTTGGCTTCTTCAGTGCTCCAGAAAGAATAGATAACATAGGTTATTGGTACTTCTAAAAGATAAATAGAGAATAGCTTTAATTGTATAGAAATAGATATCTTCTAAATTAAAAATAAATAAATAAAAATAAAAAATTAATTAATTTATTCAAATAGAGAATGTTTTTTTTTAAAAAAAAAGAAGATATTGAGAATAGAAAATTGATATTTAATTTGAAAATAATTACTATAAAAATATTGTATTTATTTATATATAGCCCGATAGTTTAATAGAAACATTTCGAAGCAATTTAGCAAATATACATTGAGGAAAGAAGTGAAGATCATTATACGGAATAAAACATACATTTTATTATTTCTAAATATTTCATTTGTTTGTCCTCATTTTTTTTGTTTTCTAATGTTTTGAAACATCATGAAAATTTCCTTGACGTGAACTTAACAATTATGTTCATTATTCGTGTTGTAATTTTATTAATAAATTGAATGTATCATAAAATTTGTTCAATAGAAAATTCTCTACCAAGTTTTATTTAGTTTAATTTGTATATGTTGAAATTATATGAATGAAATTTCTATTTCAATGCTTCATAACAGTGGACCAGGATATGGTTTGTAGGAACTTATTATCAATGTACCTTTCCTGGGTTGAACTGTTCAAAGCTAAGGGGATTTGTAAAGAATTCTTTTCAAAAGAGAGACTTTTGCGACCCAAGCTGTGGTTGACCTAATTATATATAAAAATAAAGTTTTATGCTTTCAGATATTTTGATAATGAGTAACGCGAGTTTAATAAAATATATTCTTTTCGGCTGTCTGGTTGTCCCAACATCACGGCCAAATTTATTCAAAATATTACGACAGAATTTGGTTATATATATTCCACCACTGTCACCTTTTCAATCAGAAATGACATGGCTATTTATTGAAAATAATATCTGATTAAATATTTTGATATTCTTTGAATCCATAGATTACAGAAGTGGTATCAAGATACAATGAACACGTTTCTAAATAAGTAATCTTCCTTTAAACAGTATTATCAAACTCTTGTAATTCGCGAACTATTAATTAAGTACAAATCAAGAAGAATGCAACCTTACATTATTGCAAATGCTGAACAAAATGTACGAAATATCAATTATCCAAAAAACACTCCAACATATTTGCAGACGGCCACTTTTTCTTTTTACGACTATAATATCTGATTTATAATATTGCGTGTTTATTAAATGTTTAAAAATCCTTGGTTTTTTTTTACTTTCTATAATGGGTTTGAGAAGGAGAGAAGTTGGGTTAGATAGATAATTAGACTAAAAGTAAAGCTGAACATTGTATAATACAAAAGTAGCGTAAACTGCCTGGACTTTACACTAAACTATATATTAAAAATGATAGTGAGAGGTAAAGAGAAAGGTTGATGACGCGTTGCAATTGCTGTATGAACTCTGCTGCAACACTGTCGGTAGACTCCCTCCTATGGCTAACATAGCTGTATTTAAACAGTTTCTCCCACTCTAGCCTGGCCTAAAATAGAGAGTGAACTCTCCCTCCGGATCCTATTACACTTTCTTTTGCGGCTGTAAGGAAGATGTATTACAATCGTGTCAAATTTATGATAACAAGTTTTCACCAGAAAAATCCGTTTTGAGGTCCCCTGAGTTCAAGAAAGTGGTTTTTATCAAATGGTCTGTATTGTGTGTGTGTGTGTGTGTGTGTGTGAATGTCAACCAGATAGCTCAAAAACGAAAAACCGTAGAAAGTTGAAACTTGATATTGTGTGAAACGTTGATATATAGTGGGTCATCTGTCAAATTCCTCAACGCGGAAATACGACGACTTTACTTGTTTTTTTGTTTTTTTGCGTTTTTCTCAAAAACAATGGCTCCGACGATTTTTCTTCAAACTTGATATATCAACTACACATACAAAGACTACAACTTTTATTTGAAATGTTTCTCTGGGAAAATTCATTTAAGTGTGCAGTTTGGGAGGAGAGGTTGGGGTTAGGTTTCCATCTAACAGTGCTATTTTCAGTTTATTAAACAATTCTATCATCTAAATAATGTTAATTAAAATTGAATAAGTTGTTGAAATTCCGAGTTTCAAAAAAAAAATCGGATAACCGGAAGTGCGTTTACATTACCACTTTTACTAAATGATTTTTTTTTTCCCCCCTTTTTCGCGATTTTCTTGAAACTTCCTTATAAAATACAAATACAAAGAGCTACAACTTTTATTTAAAACATTTCTGTGGGAAAATTCATTGACGGGCACTTTTGGGAGGAGGGTTTGGGGTTATGTTTTTCTCTAAAATGCTATCATAGTTGATTATACAATTCTATCATCCAAACAAAATTAAATTAAAATTTAGAATGTCCAAATTCGAGTTCAAGAAAAAAATTAGTAAACCGGAAGTGCGCTTTTACTGAACAGTTTTTTTCAGTTTCCGTGAATTTCATTAAATTTGGTATACTAACTATAAAATTTGTCAAATATAATTTTGAAAACTGGAATAAGAGAAAGTTGTGTGAGTGTTTCACACTAGATTTTTTTTATTATTATTATTAAACAAAGCAAAATGATTAAACATTTTTTGAAAAAAAAGGTCTAATTTCTATAGAGAAAAGTTTTAATTTGTTTGATAAAAGAAGATTTTATTGGCTAAAAAAAAAAAGCGTTATATTCGATTGAGAAAAAATGAATTTAAAAATAATTGACTTCCATTTGGTCGGCTTGTTTTATTCAACCTTCCACTGCCCTAATTCGATCTTCAGTGAATAAACGATTTAATGAACGCTGACTTTTCTTTTAATAAAAAAAAAAAAAAAAAAGGTAACCTTCAAACGTGGATCCAATAGCAAAGGATACCATTATTGATCAATTTGGACATTTATACAAAACAACATAAACAATTACCGTTTCTTTTTTTTTAGAAATACAATACCTCTCATTAAAATTTATAGTAAACGGTTTATTCAATAATTGAAAGTTTTATTATTGGAAAAAGTTTTGATTAATAAAAGGAGTAGAATATAATTTATTTATTCAATAAAAATGTCATTCATTTCATGGTAATAATTTAAAAAATAAATAAATAAATAAATAATCTGTCGTATTGAATTTTAATGTCGCCTTTAATAATGTTCGCACGCTCGTGATAAAGTACCTAAACATATATATATATTTATATATTTGTAATTTCTATAGAAATAAAATAAAACTGATCTAATTAAATGCCATAACATAATTAGCTGGTCAAATATATTTCTTTTTTTTTTTCTTTTTTTTAATTGATAACGTTCCTAGCTTTCACAATTTCCATTTTATTTCAAAATAAAATCTCTCACTGAATAAAAAAATTAAAAATCCGTTATGAATCATTCACTGTAGGGAATTTCGTAAAAATTGACAAAATTTCTTTAAATTTGGCATTTTTACTTGATCAAATGCGGAGTAGAGTTGTGGTTGGTTCTGCAGAGCTGGAAAAAACATCAGAGATATTTTCCGTGATAGCCTGCTATAATGGAGTTGTTGAGGAGAGAAATTAGGTTTGATTAAATGAACGAGATATGCTGACACTAATATAATGTAGCTAAGTTTACACTAACTGCACTGGACTTTATAATGGAAATTAATGAAGGAAGAATGGTGAGAGTAAAGATATGACACGATGCGATGTACAGTTGTATGGTTGTATCTGATAGATTCCTTTAGTTAGATTCCCACTGGCTTATATACACAGGTTGTCCCACTCTAGCCTACCTAAGTCAGACAGTAAGTCTCTGTTAAACAGAGAGGGCCTCTCTTCTCTCTGCTGTGGTTGCATTATCTTTGCGGTACCATTGCACCTGCTCTTTTTTTTGTGGTCATCGATAGCGGTTTCGGGCGTTCGCCCGAATGTATCAGGATAGATTTGCACAGAGCAAAAATTTGGCTGATAACACTCGACGAGTGTAATTTAGTTGATACACAGAAAGAATGGGCGAATGCCCGAAACTGGTCGATGACCACAAAAAAGAAGCAGGCTATCATGGAAAATATCTCGGAAACCTATATATATAACATTTGAAATTTAATATCACAGATTCCATAGAATCTCCTAAAGTATAAACTTTTCCGGACAAAATGTCACAAATAAAAGTGATACATTTATATATCTGTACAAATATCATAACAAGTTTTTCGACAAAAAAAAATCTGATGTAAAACACTAACACAATTTTCTCTTACTCCTGTTTTCAAAATTATAATTGACAAATGTTATAGTTTGTGTACCAAATTTAATGAAATTCGTACAAAAACTGAAAAAAAAAACTGTTCAGTAAAAGCGCATTTCCGGCTTACTAATTTTCTTAAAACTTGGAATTTTGGCCATCTATTTATATCTAATTGATTTTGTTTGGATGATAGAATTGTATAATCAACTATAATACCACTTTAGAGGAAGCTGTAACTCCACCCCCACCCCCTAAAAGTGCCCTTAAATGAATTTTCCCAGAGAAATGTTTTAAATAAAAGATATAAAACGATAATCTCGGGGAGCCATTTTTGAGAAAAAGTATACGAAGTTTATAGAAAATCGTGAGAAAAAAAAAATTATTCATTAAAGTCGTATTTCCGTTTTGGTGGATTTTGACCAAAACCATATTGTCAAATGCGGTGATCAAGTTTTGAGTTTCCTGTTATATTTTATTCAAACACAAACACATACAGTGCAAAAAAAAAAAAAAATACTGTGTACAGTTTAAATTAAATCTAAATAATTTAGAGGAGGGGTTTTTAATAATTTACCAAATATGATCAGAGATGTCCTGTACATTACAAAAAAAGATAAATTAAAAAAAAAAAATGGACTATTAATTGCGAATGGAAGAAAGAAATATACGTATATTCAAGGCAATCTAAATTGACTATGAGCGGATGATGGATGACCTTATAAAATGTGTTCGTTCATATTGCTGAAAAACATTTTTTAATTTAAACATATAAAAATAGGGGGAAAGAATTACATAGTTCTGAAAATATACCGTAGATGATGTTACTTATGTTAGGAAAGGTCTTGGATCATCAGGAAGTATTTTTTTAAATTTAACAGAAATTATTAAAAAGTATATTCTTTCCGTTCACTTTTTTTATTTTTTTTATTTCACGCAGTTTAGTGTCATAATAATAGATATTAATAAAAATATTCACTACTTTAGCTGTGCTAATAATGTTTCTCTCACAAGTTGTACCAAATTACAAACTTGTTGCTTTCTCAATAGCAATGATTTCTCTCTTGTATAGTATCTTTTAGTCAGATCTCTTTATATTATTATCTGTATTCTATACTTGCTAATCTTGAGTATATATGAGTACATATATATAATCATTTGCATATATTACATTCAAAAATAAAAATAATAAAGATAATTAAAAAAAATAAAAAATTACAGTAATTAGTCATTAGATATTATAATATGTACAATAGGGGGAAAAAATTACAGGAAGAAATATTTAAAACTTGTATTTATTTATTTATTTATTTATTATTATTATCCTCTCTACTATTTATCGTCAAGGTCTAGAAAAATTTGATGTTTTGCCAACAAAGGGTTTTTTTTTTAAAAATTTGTAAAATTTCTTGTACATTTGCTTTCTTTGTATTTGTACCATTATGAACAGTATTTTTATTAATATTTCTTAGTTTTATATTGTATTTTATAAAAAGAATCACATAAATGATAAACAATCACATTAAAATATTACCAAATTTAATGAAATTCGTACGAAAACTGTTCAGTAAAAGCGCACTTCCGGCTTGCTAATTTTTCTTGAAACTAGGAATTTTGGACATCTATTTATTTCTAATTAATTTTGTTTGGATGATAGAATTGTGTAATCAACTGTGATAGTACATTAGAGAAAAACATAACCCCACCCCTCCTCCGAATGTGCCTTTAAATGAATTTTCCCAGAGAAATGTTTCAAATAAAAGTTGTACATCTTTGAATGTGTAGTTCATATACCAAGTTTTGAAGAAAATCATGGGAGCCATTTTTTAGAAAACGCAAAAAAGTAAAAAAAAAAAAATCTAGTTAAGTGGTAAAATAAGCGCACTTCCGGTTATCCGATTTTTTCAAACTCGGAATTTCAACCACATATTCAATTCTAATTAACATTATTTAGATGGCAGAACTGTCTAATAAACTGAAATAGCACTTTAGGTATGAATCTATCCCCACCACTCCCCTTTTTTTGAAAAAATCGTGAACAACTGAAAGCCCCGTCACCAAAATTGTACTTCCGGTTTGATGGATTTTTGCCTTGGAAACCTTTGTGTTCGAAGCGTGGTTAGTACTCTTAAAGCGGTTAGTGCTCTTAAAGCGGTTAGTACTCTTAAAGCGGTTAGTACTCGAAACGTGGTTAGTACAACTGCCTTTAAATGAATTTTCCCAGAGACTAGAAGTAAGAGAAAGTAAAAAAATAAACTCAAGGAAGGCAATTTTTATTCCATAACGTTGTAGTTAGCAATTCCCACGACATTTGCGATATCCAGATATTCGTGATCAAAAATCCATTACTAATCGTAGCCAATATGAGCAATTAATGCCCTGAACTATTCAGTATTCAGAAGAAAATTTGGCATTTGAAAAATATTAAAATTGTAGTGTGAGTGAGTCTTGCAGTTCCTTTTTTTTTCCATGTAAAGAGGTTTTCATAGTCTACAATACTCAGAATTGCGAGTGTAATAATATAATCATTTATTTATTTTATACTTTGTTGTCATCCATTTATGGAATAGAAAGAGACCGCGTAAATCAACAAAGTGCCTCAATATAGATCGAGGGGCACTGTCTTTGGGGACGGTGAGAGTAGTAAAGGCACACGTAACATCACACCTGTCTTTAAGTTGACAAGCCGTCAACTATTTTGAAGTTTTGTTGAACATTTAAACATATTAAGATTCATTAAACATTTTGTTCATTCAATTCAGTGTTACAAAAAGATAGAAAGTTTCTTTTTTCTTTTTTAAACCCCTGCTCCTTAAGCTTTTATGCAATCAATGAAATGTTAATTGAATAGGATGGTTATGTTACAAAGTTATGGTTTTTACCTTTAGAATTCTAACCAGAAGTCTCTTTTATGTTTAATAAGCACGATTTTAAAGTGAACTTTAAATAATATACAGGTTCTGCTATATTCTATTTAGATACAATGACTAAACATTATAATATCATCTGCATTCATTATTATTAAAAGTGAAATTTTATGTTAAATAATCAAGCATTAAAATAGCATATTCCATTCGTTTTAAAAGATATTAGTAAAATAAACTTCAAAATTAAATTGGGAAAATTGTCAAAAGTATATTCAAAGTTTGTATAGATTCACTGTCACCAAATCTTAACAATTCTATCTATAATATTTCCCATACTTGGATCTTGTAGCTTAAGTTCTCTTCATTTAATATGCTAATATTGAATACAAAAAAAAAAAAATAAAAAGTATTAATTCGGAGGTCAGAGCATGTATTTTTATCTACTATACATCTATAGGCCCTTTTAATCGAATAATAAATTCTTAAGAACATATAAATTTTGGATTCTAAATATTAATATTTTTATTGTTATTATTTAAATGTGGGAGGGATTACAAAGCCCTACGCTATCCAAATCCCCTGTAGGTCCATTCTGCATCCCCAAAGAACAATAATAAAGCCAGTCTAGAACAGAAAACCAAACCCGGTTCTAATCCACCCAGAGCCCGGGTGGTACTAAGGGGAATACTAAGCACTTCAGCAGACATTCTTTTTCGACCAAAGGTTGAAGGTAATCTCCTCACAACTCAATCTGCCATCAGATGCGTAAGGCAGGTCCAACTGAAAGTTCAAGCAGTATCTATTCACTTGCTCGCTTCGAGTCCCCTAATGAGCATCTTAGACTGCCAACAGCCAACTGAACTCATCCTTAGTGATTAATGGAAGCTCTACAGACTCAGCGCCCACTCTAGCGGTTACGTCGCCCCGGACAAAAAGACAAATTGCCGCCCCTTATGAATATATATATATATTTAAGCAAGTCTATGCATGTTCAAAAACAAGCTGAAGCAGCGCTCTGCTCGCATGCTAATGATATTCTGTTCAGAGAAATTGTAATGCATGATCAAAAAAGTTCAAGCATCGTCCTTTACAAAATTCTGCGTAAATTTTTCAATAATAGTGTAAATATTTTTAACTTTTACACATAAACAATACAAATACGCTACGCACTGTAAATTTTTAGCGAACTAAAAAAATCGATTTGTGAAATGTTCTATTAATTATTGAGTATTTAACACATCAATATTTTCTTCACACTTACAGCCAAAATGGCGCCCCTAAATTTTGGCGTCCCGGGGACAAGTTGTCCACCCCTAAAGCGAGACAGACTATGCCGAAAAAACACAGCAACAGTAGGCTCAGAACCAATGAAGGGAAAAGAAGCGCCTAATTTGACCAACCTATCCACCTACTCGTTCCCCGAAGATTCTACAATATTAGTTAAAAAACATATTTTTTATTTGCTCACACTATTTTAAGAGGAAATATGCTGATCATGTCAATTTTCCAAACTGAATTTAATCTCCACCGGAAATACACATATTTTGAAGTTCCCAAAGATTTTTGCTAATGACGTGAATTGTGAGTGTGTGAAAATAAAAGACTTAAAAAAAAAAGAAAAATCGTATAAAACTCAAGAAAAAAAGATCATAACTTTGGGTTTACCTCTCTGATTGTCACTTTTTGCCAGATTAATATTAAAGGAATGTAAAAGTTTCAATCGAAATTCCAGGTTTGAAATTTTTTTTTTTAAATTTTTGACAAAATTGCAATGAAGTCGAGGCCAATTTTGTTTTCCGAATTAAAAATAATTTGGTTTCGAAGAAGATTTATGTTTTTGTTATATGAACCTCTTTGGAAATTTTTCTCAGCACTATCACTTTAATCATAATTTCTAATCTAATTGCTATCAAAACCATTCACACGATGAAATATAGTGAAATATAGTTTGCTGACAAATTTGCGAATGATATATTTAAGAGCCGTGGATGGGTCTAATAATTTCCACGAAAGAGATTAAGATTACTCAGCAGAGAACTGGATAACAAAAAATCTAAAGAATGAATTCATTTTTTAATTCAATTACAAATATCTAGAATCAATATTCCAGACAATGGCAAAATATTCAATTAAAACCATTTTTTTATTATTAAATTCAAACACATAATAAGCTAGTTTTTGTGGTGGTTGGTTCCGCAGAGTTGGAAAGCATCTAAGCTAGAATCTATTTTATAAGTTGATAATGGAGGTGACAGTTTAAGACTTACATAATAGTACTGCTACTTTATTAAAGTAAATATTTATTACAGATGATGTTACCATTGTTATGTGACAGATTTATGAATCATAATTATTTGTTTATGTGGTGTGTCATATGGCCATTAATGGTGGTATATTAATTATTATTTATGTAGCCTATGTGGAATGTACGAAATATATCACGTATGTTGGTTGTTATGTCCTTCATATTGGTGACATCTGACCCTGGCTTTGTTCTTCAGAAACATCCTGTATTTTTTTTTTTTTAAGGCGCGTCAACTTGTATGTAAAGGGTGATCTTTTTATTGGATTTACAAATCTTTAAAAAATAAAATAAATAGAATTCTCCTGTCCGCTTAGTGTAGCGTGCTGGATTGGAACGCGGAAGGTTCGATATGAAGCAGCATTATCTTTAGATTTTCTTGCCTAAGAGTCTCTACAGCTCACTATCTTGTGATAGACTGTGGTAGACTGTAAAAGGAAGTACAGCGATCGTATTTCAAATTTTCGAATATACATTTCGAGATCGAGATAAATGTGTAGTTTCATGTCATTATTGCGCTTGAGTAAAAATCGAGGGATCCGGTACGAAAATTTTGGTCAAATACACCAGTGAAAAGTTTTTTTTTTCATTTTATCTCATTTTTAGATTTATGGCTTTTATTTGTATAATTTTTCTGCTAAAATTAGTTTCGAAGAGTTCTACCAGAACTGTGGCTTTAATTTCCTCTTTAAATACAGTTTCTCCACGAACCCTCTTTTCATATTCCATTCGTTTTTCTTTATCACTCCATAGATGTTTTTTAAAAAAAGTTACATTGTTGGCCTTTGCTCTGAGAGTTTCCAACATTTCATTGAATAAAATTAGCGATACAAAAATAAATTAACATATTTCTATTTTGGTCTCTTCAAAGAATAATTACTGCCCCAGAGAATTAGATTAGGAATGGTCATATCACATGTTAGTTTCAATTAGTTTGAAGTGGACAATTTCTGTCTTCAAAGATTGCAGGTTGTGGATATGTAATAGCAAGAGAGAATTACATCAGCAAGAGAGAGTAGACCGACGAGAGAATTAAGAGAGAGAAGGACCCTCTCTGATACTCTCTGACTTAAGCAGGCTAGAGTGGGAGAACCTATGTATAAGCCAGTGAGAATCTACCTAACGACATCTATCTAGATATATATATATATCTATCAGATTCAACCATACATCGCATCGTGTCATATCTCTACTCTTACCTTTTATTCTATAAAATCATTACAAGTGCCGTGCAGTTTTGTGTAAACTTATAGCTTATATTATAACAGCGTCTTCATATCTCGTCTAATTAATCAAACGTAATTTCTCTCCTCATCAACTCCATTATACCACCCAGCGGTAACACTCTCACAGTAGTTACTTCTTATAGCAGGAGGTGATCACAGGGCCAACAGTGGCTCAGTCGACGGGATGGATTATCTGGTATAGTTGTTGTGGAGGTGAGATTTTGAACCAGAGGATTAGAGTTGAGGGCAAGAGAGTCATAGAATTTTTTATATTTAGTTTTGACAGCTTCAGATACATATGGGATTTTGAGATCACTGTGGAGGCTGGAATGAGAGACATAGAATGGAGCGTCTATTATCTGACGGAGTATTTTTGACTGAAAAGACTGAATTTTCTAGGAATTTGAGCGCTTGGTTGAACCCCACAGTTCAAGTCCATAAGTCCACATAGGTTTGAGCATACAGTTGTATGTTAGTCGTTTGTGCTTGTTAGGTAGTTTCGATTGTCTTCCTATTAGTCTGAATAGTAACTTATCCTGTTTGTTAAGTTCCAGCCTTTTCTAGTTTCTTATGTAGATTCCATGTCAGTCTTTTGTCGATGTACATCCCAAGATAGCGAACTAAGTTTGCAGGAGTGTGTGGTATTGAGTTGAAGGTTACTGAAGGACAGTAGGCACGACGCAGAGTAAAGGCGATTTGTTGACATTTTTATGGGTTGAGTTTAATCCGCCATTTATTGGTCCGAGATTCTACATTATTTAAATGATTCTGTAATTAAAAAATTAAAATAAATATTATTGTATATGGGCTTCCGTTGCCGTAGTTGCATGCAAAGTCCGCCTACAGAATACAAATTAATTCGCTTTGAATTATATTAAATAATTTATATCAGTTCTTCTATTTTTTATTTTTTTATTTCTTTTTTTTTTACCTTGTTTATAATAAATTAATCCTACCAAATTTTGAAACTAGCCAAGACATTCAAATTTACAGTACAAAAATAAATGAATAAATAAATAAAAGATACGATACAGAGTTATCGAATACTTTTGAAATAAATACTATCGAAATTTAAAACAGAAATTGAATTATAAGCTAGTTTTAATTAAAACTGCAACAAAAAAAATAATCACAGATCTTGTTAAAATTGTATCAATAAATTGGAGAAGAAATTGGCCAGTTGAAGGAGAACTGTAATCATCCAAAACAGCATTCCAATAAGAGACAAGGTGTAATTATTAATTGAAAAGACTTTTAATTGGATCATCGTAACTATGATATAAGATACCGTTTAATGCAATCAAAATTGTTGAAAAAAAAAAGTAATTATTTATTTTTTTCGGCATTGCCTAAATATTTTTCACTAGATTTGAGGAGGGGGTACAAAATTCTGGCCACATATCTTCTTTTTTTTAATGCTTAATTAATTGTCAAAAATTATTCCAATTATAGTTATTTCTATGTAAAAAATGCGAGCTGTAGTAAAAAAAAAAAAAAAATTAACAATGTTGAAACATGAGCATAACTTTCTATTACAGCAAGTCCACATTCGTATTCAACAAATTATTTTCAGCCAATACTTTCTGTACAAAATAATCGCCACTAGTTGTGATATTATGGGCCATGAATGTCCCAGCTTACCGACAAAATTATTCAAAACGAAAAAAAAAAAAAAACTTTAAGTCAAAAAAAATCTTATATGGAACACTAATTTAGGATCTTCTTTACTGCAATTATATAATTTATGGTTGACAAATTTTACTCAAAACTGGACAGTTTTATTGAATATTTAGTTGCCTTCACGCGTTAGTCTAGTGGATAACGCACTCGCCTTTGGTGCAAGAATTCAGGGTTCGATTCCCTTGTGGACCAAATCGGTGTTGACCCAGCATCATGAGAAAAAATGGGAAGCTACAGTTGGTTAGGAAGCCTAGTTAGCGGAGGTAAGAACTAAACGGCGAGGGGAACCGCAGCGTGCTTACTACACGCTCCCCATTAAAAATCACCTCTGGCAAGCCTTGGTACTTCGTAGGCTGTTGCCGCTAGGAAAGATTGTAAAAAAAATGCATGAGAAATTGTTAATGAATAAACAAAGTGTAGGTTTTTTGGCTGCAGCATATCTCTGGTAATTTTGGACATATGAACCATGGTTTACGGGATTCATCTTGACTTAATAAGCAATTTTAAAAATATAGGAATTAAAGCTATATTACAATATTCAAAGTATTCAAAGATTTATTGGACTGCTCGGAGTCGAATGGCTGATCACCAAGTGTCTCGGCGTTTGTAAAAAAAAAAAAAAAAAATTATTAAAGCTATAAAAATTAGTTTTAAAAGGAAACCTCACAATCAAATTGACCATTCTGGTAATTTATCTCTTTCTAATAATTTATTTGATTTTTGAAGCAAAGCATTCGAAAGCGCTCTTGAAGAGGAACTTTGTTCCTTGAAGAATTTTCGGCATCGCTAACTGTGTCCGAGTTATTTTTATTGTTACACCATAAAACTGAGACACCCTGTTCATTAAAATAAGTTCAAGAAGATGTTGTGTTCCCTAGCTTAACTGCACAACCGCGTTAATGTGATGAGAGTAAACAGCCAATGCTGGCCACTCTCTAGGTTCCAGGTAGTGATTGCAAAGCTATAAGGTTATCGTCGTTTTAGACAACATTGAGGATTTCAGGATGGGAAGATATGGATAATGATTGGGTGAGCGGTTTCAGGTGACTCCTTTGGTTGTACTGTAAATTATGGTATTTAATGAAATGTATTTGGTGTGCTGTTGTTGTAGTGTAGGTGTAGCAGTTGGTGTAGCACGAGCGGTTTAGTAAAGGGGCTTGTAAGTATATAGAGAGAAGTATTAGTAATAATCAGAGAGCACCCACGTTTTTGAAATAAATATATTCTCTAAGTGAATTTAAATGGTTTACAATATTCACAACTATCTTAATAAATCAGATCTCAGTGGTAGCGCGCTGGACTAGCAACGCGGAGATCACGGGTTCGAATCCAGCCGTGCTACCCTTAGATTATCTCTTCCTAGGAGCCCCTACAGCTCACTGTCCGGTGATGGACAGTGTTGTCTGTAACGGGAGAACACTGTCCGGAGGCCGGCAGTGCACCGAGGAGGCTCCGGGCGCAAATGACCACAGATGTTGAGACGCCTTAAAATAATAACTAAAAAAAACAAATAATAATAAATCAGATGTTTTATCTAGAATAAAGGCAAATCTCTATCACTGGCACTGAGTTTAAGAGAGCGATTCCTGAAGCAAGTGTTCTGGCTTTGAAAGCAGAATGCAGACTTTTCGAAAGAATGCCTTCTCTTACAAAACAGTTGGCCAAGTGGCATTGTATTAATTTAACGGATGATTCTTGTGCCTTTGTCTCTTTATAGCAGTGACCTTAAATTATAGCACTTGGCTCTTTTCACTGCACTAAGATACATTTAAAATATTAACAAAATTCTATTTTTCAAACTATAAAATATTCTAAACTATTTTTCAAAACTATCATTTTCTTTCATTTCTTTCTTTCACTACACTAAGGTGTGTTGACTAAGCGTATTGGACGTGTTTTATAAATTAAGAGTTGGTTTCGACTATCATGGGGGATTTACGAGGTTCAAGAAGTCTACTTAGTAATCCGTAACTTTGTTAGTCCCTTTCTTTTAAGTCTCATATGTGGGTAAGAGAAAATAAAAACTAAATTGACAAATAATAAACAAATGAATATTTGATATGATAAAAGTAACAGCGAATAAAACTGGTGGTTATTTAAGTGAAATAATAACAAATAAATTAAGGAACCACACTTTTAGATATCACTAATTATAAAAAGTCTTTAATAGCGACTTATAGGAGCTCTAAAACTGGTTAGACATAGCTGCCTAATCTAAATTCCAATATGTGCGCCACTTAAAAGTCACCAACCAGAACTTTATGTGATTATTTTTTTTTTTTTTTTAAGCTATTTAAAACTGCTAATAGAGTAAATTTTTTGTAATGGTTATCATTGGTATACCGGCCTGCTCATTTCCTCATTGTTTCTTTTTCTTTTTGGCTATCCTACACAAGTTATAGCTAAAATAAAAAACAGAACAATGGTAATAAAACTAAAGTGAAATTTTAAACTGACTCTAACGGGTTTCTATCTTCTAATTGAAACCGAAAAAAAAAAAAATAAGAATAAATAAATACAAAAAAAAGTATAGCAGGGCCATTCACCCTGTTTCTTCTATGGATTTTAAGAATTTCCTAGAAGGGACCTCCAGCTTGCTAAAAACAATAGTATATAAACCGGCACTTCTATTCTTCTACCCCTGCTAGTATTTTGTAATTAGAAGCTACTCCAAAAAATAGTCCTGCCTGAAATGGGCTAGCTACATTTCTCGTTGTTTCTTTTCTTTTATACACAATTTAGTGTGTATGCTTGTGCGCATTTATGTGAAGCGGTATATTACAGAGGGGGCCATCAGTTGGGTTTCTGTGTGTGTGTGTGTGTGTGAATGTGTGTATGTATATATTATACTATCTTTGTTTCAGTAAGGATGTGTGTGCGTATGGGTAGAAAACAGTTTCAGAAGGAATGGGAATATTAACAAAAAAAAAATAAATAAAAAAATACTCTGTTCGCGTGTCGGCCCAATGACAAAAAGGTTTTAATAGAGTTTAGCATGTCATTAGCCTGTGTACCCCTTAGGGGGGGGGGACAGTGCTTCATTCTCTTCTTCTACACTCCCGCTGATCTCGGTGATAGTACCACAAAAACCTCTATACACCATTACGCTTTATCCATTCGTTGGGCACACTTTCATGAAGCTGGCCTACCAATAGCTACTATCCCAGTTCTTACAACGCTGCCCCCCCCCCCAACACACACAGACACATACATAATATATATATACATTACAAACATCTCTTCCTCTTCATTCTTGGAAATTGCTACTAGCTATTAAATTAGTTTGCCAACCCAACATACTCATTAACAGTCATCTATAGCCACCCTACTTCTTCATCATTTGCTCTTATTACAGACTTCTTGTTTTTTTCTTACATAAATTAATACATTTTACCCTACTATCATTGCAAGTAATCTTATGCGGCAATTACTTCTAGTAAAAAAATCTAAATAATAATTCGATTTAAAATTTCTATGTAAATGTCATGTGTATGTCTGGGGGAAATTATAATTACAAAAAACAAAACAAAAAATCCTTGCCTCTTAATTAGATGTAGTTTTTGAATTCTTTACTTTCTCTTACTATTGTAAGTAGTAGTATAGTAGTATATTTATTTATTGCTTTTTAAGTGTACACTTTATAAGCAAGGAGTTGTATGTTTTTATAATACGAAAATACAAAATAAAAATTACACATTAAAAAAAGAAAAAAAAGTAACACACAAACACAAAAAGTAACACATCTAGAAAATTAATTAAGGAAAAGGAATAAATAACAATAACATATTCAAGATCTATAGTATGAAAAATAAGAAGGGTGAAAATGTAAACCTCACTTATGGCGACAGAGAGAAAAAAACAAAGAAACTTGTTATAAATAATGTAAATAATCAATAATCACTATATATAAATATATTAACACTTAAATCTGAGACCATTCACTACAAACAAAAAGAGGTTGTTCATTTTTCTTAAATTTAAAGTCCTCAATAAATTTTCCATTTTTTCGGATTCAGACATAGATTCATTTATGAAACAGGAAATATATTTAACTCTAAATTGATTAAGTTCCGAGCAATAAAGAAAAAAATGAGACAGTGTATCAAAATGTTGTGAATCACAGAGTAGGCAGTAACTCTCGGGAGAAAATTTATAACGCATATCACCAAATGTTATTCTAGAACACTTTTTACAAGCCAGTCTTATTTGTGACATCAATCTTAATTTGTTGATATGGCACGTCAAATTGAGATAGCTTTCTCCAGGTCCAAAAGAGCTAATATTTCTATAATACAAATTATAGCGACTATTTATAGCAAGGTCAACATCAACGGAGAATAAGTGATTTTTCAATTTAGCAAGTACATCACTTCTGCTTTTTCGTAGAAAAAAGGCATCCTGTTTAAGGCATACATTCTCCGTTCCAATGGAATAAAGAACCGATTTAAATTCAGAGACCCAATTGAAAGGTATTGAAGAAAAATCAGTTAGTTTATGCAATCTCAGATAACAAATTCTAGGAATGCGGCTGTCTGGCATTAACAGCAACTTTTCCCACCAATTAAACATTCTTTTAAAAACATTGTATTTTAGGTGTACTCTGCCTGTTTCAAGTCTAATGTATGAGTTTGGAGTACCAGAAGGAAGTTGTAGAAGGGACTTAAAAAACAAAATTTGGCTCCTCTCGAGGATATCCAAACACTGGGAGCCCCAAATTTCAGCCATATACAGCAAAACACTTTCTGAAAGAGATTTATAAAGATAGCATTTGGTGCTCCAAACATGTGATTTACTGGTACTATTGTAAGTGGAAGTATTAAAAAATAGAATTTTTTCCCCCGGAAATATATGTTTTGAGGTCCTTTGAATACGAAAACAAAATATTTTTAGCGAATAGTCTGTGGGTATGATTAGATTGGATTCTACGATATGGGATTGGCTCTTTAGCCTATTCCAGCGCGACCCCCAAGGGTCTATTGTGGTGTATTGATATCGTTTTATTGATACCGGAAGTTGAAGTGATGAGTAAGAGTAAGAGATTGTTAATTAGAGGGTAAGAGATTAGAGAGTTGGTATTCGAAATGCGTACTACTGATTTATAAAAATATACTATATTTTAACAAATAATTTAAAGAGATATAAAATAGAAAAACTAAGATGCACAATTGTAAATAACTATAAGAATTATAAAATGAATATAAAATATTAAAGAAGTTAGTAAAGTGTTAAAACCTTAAATAGGGACGCGCCGCGATGTGAGATGGTGCTTCTGATCTCAAAACTGATCTAGACGTTTGATGCCTGAGTCGAACTGAATCCCTCCTCCATTGGAGCGACGTGTTATATTTGCATCACTCACACATCGACGCTGATGTGTAAGTACGTGTAACACTAAGACATCTCTTTTGGTATATTGACCCTAGGGGAGGACAGTAGTTAACGAGGGATGATTTTAACCCTGGGTCCGTCTGGTGTGATTCCTGAGAATTATCTCCGACGCTACACGGACGGTTCCAGGATGGATGGTAGGTCTGGGGCTGCCGTCTATTTTGAGACGGGAGATCATTTGGTAGCGCCTCTTGGTGAGTGGGCCACCGTTTTCCAGGCTGAGGTTTATGCAATTCTTTGCTGTATTTTGGATGAGAGGGTGCGTAACACTAATTTAAAAGGTGTTTGTATCTGCTCGGATAGCCAGGCTGCGTTGAAGGCGCTTAATTCATGTGTCTTCACTTCCAGATTGGTGTTGGAATGTTCTAGAAGACTGGAAGATCTTTCTTCATTAAAGGATGTACTTCTGGTCTGGGTTCCAGGTCATATGGGAATTTTTGGGAATGAGGAGGTGGATAGGTTTGCCAAATTAGGTGCCTCTCTCCCTTTCATTGGTCCAGAGCCTGCTGTTGGTTTGTCTTCTGACACATGTTTGTCGGGCTTTCAGACGTGGATGACCTCACAGCACTCATCCTTATGGATGAGTGCAGTGGGTTGTCGGCAGTCTAAAATGCTCATTGGGGGCCCGGACGGAGCTTTGAGTAGTGGGGTCCGATGTCTTTCACGGACCTCCCTCAGGTATCTGGTTGGATTCCTCACTGGGCATTGTGGTTTAAGGAGACATCTCTATATAATGGGACTTGTGCCTGACCCTTTTTGAAGAGTTTGTGAAACTGAGGAGGAAACACCCTTGCACTTGATGACGAATTGTTTGGGTTGTGAGGAGATTAGGTTTAGGACCTGCGGCTGGAATAGGATGTCGGTAGAGGATCTTAAGCTGTGTCCTTTTAAGGTTTTGTCCGATTTGTTCGGTCTGTTGTGAAACTTAGATAGTTAAAACCTGGGTCTGGATCTTCATTCTAGTCCCAGTGGTAGGTATTCTTTAGGGGTAGCTATATGGGCCCGAGGGGGCTTTGGATAGCGTAGGGTTTACTTCCCTCCCCTTTTGGGAATAATAATAATAATAAGGCTGATTTGGCCGGGGTGGCGACGCTTTGTTAACAGATGGTAGGCCAGGTAGGCCAGTATGGTATTATCTCTTGACTGTATATTGACCCTTTTTGAAAGAAATACAAAAAGGGGTTGCCGCGGTTCATGACCTGCAGGTAGCGACTGGCTGGACCCTTTTCCAATTTTCAACCACTAGTTGTAATTTTTAGAAATTATCACTTCTTTTTTTCTTGCTATCGCTATCACATCACAGTGGCATTCCGTAATTTGGAGTACCCTCCCCCGGCCTGTCCTTTATTTGAACTTTGGAATGTGGGTGTTAAGATTACCTCCCATCAGAGCACCCTCTTGAGTCCTGTCTGCCTTATTAGACTTAGCAGACTCGAGAGAGAGGCCTCTGGTTGAGGCATGGCAGGCGTCAGCTTCTCTTCCCCAAAAAGGCAAAACCTCATCCATACCAGTCTCTCACACTGACACAATGCAGTGCTGTTTCCTTCTCTTCCTGACAAAACCTACCCAGGCTATCTATTGCCAGGCCCATACAATACTTATTATGTCTACAATGGCTAGTGAGAACGCCAACTGCTATCCTTATGCCTCCCCACCCCGGCCTAGTAAGAGAAGTTCAGCAGTTAGCCTGGGCGTATAGCTATGAAGATTATTGAAAACGATCGTGTATTATTATGGCAGAAAAATAATTCACCATAAAATTAAACTGTATTCACATAAATCACAAATACATGTAAGTATTACACATAAATTACATCCTATAATAATAATTATAATAAAAACAATTATAGTTTAGTGAAAACAATATCTATGTGGCTGTTTAGAATGCGGCCAGAGCCGTGATCATTTCCTGGCTAAGTATTCATATTACCCATTCATTGTATAAAACCAAGGCAAACTGCATGGGAATCGATTCTTTATTAATTTTCACTTGTTAAAGTTCTCACACTTTTAATTCTTTCCTAATGTTAGATGAAAATAAAAATTTAAAAAAATCAAAAAGACAATATTCTATTAATTTTTAGAGTAACTCAACTAAATGTAACATTACTAAGTATATATAATATACAATACATATATACTTTATATTAACTTCCAGCAACTAATTCTAAGCAATCCAGCCATTAAGCTCCCACATGAGGTAGTAGTGCATCTTATCAAACTACCTTCGCCTGCCTTTGGGTCTGATAGAATGGTATATTTAACCGAAATGGCACTTTAGAGCATAACATAATCCCACCACTCTCCCAAAACTACTCTTATGTGAATGGTTCCGGAAAAAAATTTCTAATAGAAGTTATGATCTATACGTATGTAAGTGGAACATCAGGTTGGGCTTGCTGCGACTTTTCCATTTTGCAATATTTTGTTCACACACAAACACGCAACACATACGCACACAACGCAGACACACACGACATAAAACATAAACAAACAGACCATTCGCTAAAGACATTTTTTTACTTAATTAGTGGACTTCAAATTTTTAATACCAATGAAAATTAAATTTCAATAATTTGACACTATCGCAGTATAGAGTAATAAAATAGAGTAACAAAACGTATTACTAATTTTATAGAAAAATTGTCAGAAAAATAAACCATCTCTCCGGAATTCTCGAAAAATGATTTTTTTCTAGCACAGATGTTTTAAATCCAATTGAAAGCCATTTACCTGCACAAATTGAAATACCGAACAAAATTCTCGATAAATGTGGGAAATAAGGAAGTTTATACGTAAGAAATTGCCCAGACAATTCGTGGATTTACCACAAAGCTTAGGGAAGACTCTACGCTGCGACCTGTCCCATGGGATCTTAAGGATGTTGCACTAAGAACGAATGGAAGAAGTATAAATTAGAAAGCAGTTGTAGTCAATTTTTTTGTACTCAACGCCCCTCCCCGTGTAGGTTCTGGGGTAGAATTGGCCAACGTATTCCCTCCCTGCCTGTCGTACAAGGCGACTAAAAGGGGAAATCTGCACTGGAAATTTTAGTCTGGTGTATACATCAAAATCGCACCACGGAAAAGTCATATCTTCTAATAAGGTATATGTACTGGATTTTATTGTGCGGACAATAAAATCTAGTTGCAACTTCATATCCGCTTGCATCTAGAGATATTATGGCGTTGGTCTGTGGCACCTCAGTCGGCCACTCTTCGGGGAGCAATCAGCCTCTGGGTCTCCAGGTTAGGAATTCCCTCCCCCAACCCGTCCTGATCATTTCCCCTTGCAAGGTTGCTTGCAAGTATCCTGGGTAACTGAAACCCTGTACTTGAGGCAATGGACAGGAACCAGTAGGTGGACTTTCCATTCTGTGATGCTAGCTTTCCATTCCAACGCTAGCATCATTAGAGTTGAAATACTGAACTACGGGCGCAAGCTACTTTCCGAGCCAATTCTTGCAATCGAGATAGGATTCCTAGTGGTTGTGGTTTAGTCAACAACTCCAATGACTGCGGTCATAAGTTGAGCGGGAGGAGACTCGTAATATAAAATAAACCCCGGTGCCAGCCCATAGCTGGAAGCGCATTTGCTGGGTGTACGGGTTTACCAGAGCCTGCTAGAGTGTGCCTTCTCTAGCTTCTGGGAGTGAGTGTGACCACTTGTGATCACTTTGCGCGCTGGTTGAGCGTATCTCAACCTGTCCTTAAATGGGTCAAGCGGGGGAGTGCTTCGGCACTTTTGCTATGGTGGGCATTAAACCCGACCCTTCCATAGTGGGCTATGGCACCACTAAACAACCCTTCCATAGTGGTGACATCCCCTTCTTGTTAAACGATCCCGTTTGCTTGCAACGGGGGACCGGCAAACCCCACGAGGTTAGGAAAGGTCTTCAAAAATCCCTCAGTACCAAAAGGGAACAGGATAAACGGGGAAACTGTCTTAACGCCCACTTTTATATCTCTGTTGATATTTAGAATACACTTAGAGAAGCGTTTCTATGAATTATTAGCTAATTTCAAAGGTAAGAGCTAAAAATTAAGAAATAAATTAGAAAAATATATCAGAGACATTTTCCTTGACAGCCTGCTTCATTTTGTGGTCATCTTCCCGGTTTCGGGCGTTCGCCCATCATCAGGATGCTTTTTGTTGAACAATGTAATAACATAAATTTGCACAGAGCAAATACAGGTGATACACATATTTTATTTTATTTTCATTATTTTTAATTTCATTGAAATTTCCCTTTGAGAATTGAACTGAAACCTTTGAATTTAGCTAATAATTCATAGAAACGCTTCTCTCTATATATTTTAAGTATCAACAGAGATATAAAAGTGGGCGTATTATGTACTAGGGAAGGGATTAGCTCAGTGGTAGCGCGCTGGACTAGCAACGCGGAGATCACGGGTTCGAATCCAGCCGTGCTACCCTTAGATTTTCTCTTCCTAGGAGCCCCTACAGCTCACTGTCCGGTGATGGACAGTGTTGTCTGTAACGGGAGAACACTGTCCGGAGGCCGGCAGTGCACTGAGAAGGCTCCGGGCGCAAATGACCACAGATGTTGGGACGCCTTAAATTAAAAAAAAAAGAAGAAAAAAAAAAGTATTATGTACTAAAAAATTGACGACCACTGCTCTAGTTTATACTTTTTCTATTCATTTTTGGTGCAACGTCCGTAAGCGAGCAAGGTCCCATGGGCATGTGGCAGCGTTAGTGTCTACCTTAAGCTTCGTGGTTAAACCACCGTGTATCAACTGTATTTGCTCTGTGCAAGTCTATGTTATTACACTGTTCAACAAAAACATCATGACGATGGGCGAACGCCCGAAACCGGTCGACGACAACAAAATGAAGTAGCCTAACACGGAAAATGTCTCTGACGCTTTCCAGCTCTGCGGAACCAACCACCACAACGGAAAAATCTATATTAAAAATCAATCTGGCAAAGTTGTTAGTGATATATTTGATATATGGGGATATATAACAGAAACCTCCCGGGCGCGGATGTTGGTGTAGTGGTTATAAGCATAGAATTGTACGGAAAATGTCTCTGACGCTTTCCAGCTCTGCGGAACCAACCACTACAACGGAAAAACATAATATATATTAAAAATCAATCTGGCAAAGTTGTTAGTGAT
Organism: Triatoma infestans; assembly: GCA_011037195.1. Taxonomy (NCBI): domain Eukaryota; kingdom Metazoa; phylum Arthropoda; class Insecta; order Hemiptera; family Reduviidae; genus Triatoma; species Triatoma infestans. The sequence goes on along the minus strand of JAAEAF010013846.1, from coordinate 14,936 downwards.
ATATTTGATATATGGGGATATATAACAGAAACCTCCCGGGCGCGGATGTTGGTGTAGTGGTTATAAGCATAGAATTGTAACTGGGAGGTCCCTAGTTCAAGTCCCGCATATAAACTGCAAAATTTTATATAGGTTTAAAAAATGTTAATGGTAAAACAGGTGTTCCGGCCCCTGTCCGCGACACCAAATTTGGGAGTTGGACATTAAGCTCGCCTGGAAAAAAAACAAAACAGAAAACTCCTGTCGCCCACCGTGAAAGCTAGACATTCACGACCACACTGAACTAAGTTAGTGCACAAAATTTGTCTGCACAATATCTGGAAATGATAACCAAGACAATTTCCCTGATTTCCCTCATTTCCCTGATTTTTTATTTCATGATTACTAGAAAACAATTTCAATAATTTCTTGTAAAGATTTATTAAACACAAATATTAAAAAAAAAAAAAATAATTTATAATAAAACAATTGCATAGAAATAAATAACTTTTTCAGCATTTATTTAAAAAATTTTAAAAAATTCTGAACGTTGTTTGTAGTAACTATGTGAGTTATTGTTTTATAACAATATATTAGTGGCAAAAATTGAATAACATATGTCTACCTCAGTTTAAGTTCACTAACATGATTAATGAACCAGAAAATCTACCTTAATGCCCGCCTCCTGTTATGGTTAACACTACCCTATAAGGTTACATAGGCAGTATACAATTTTTTTGTTTATTTCAAAAAAAAAAAAATAAAAAAATAAAAAAAATATATATAAAAAGTCCGTATCGAATTTAGTCACAGAAGAAGGAACCATTTACCGGTAGATTAAGCGAGAGAGGTGTGCTTTTTAGGTTGGAAGGATGTACTCTATGCCGTCCGACATATGTGTAAGCTTCGTATGTATGTGTAAGCTTTACGGAAGAATTTGTTTATATTTTATTAATTAAAAGAATCAATTTTCATATAATTTACAATATCTAAATATTTTTAATTATAAAATATAATTTTCGAAAAATATTTTGTAGTATAAAAAAATCTGATGTATGAAACACTCATACGAGTTTCTTCTGTTTACAATTATTGCAATTCTAATTAATAATCATTTTTATTTGTATAATCAATTTGCAAAGTTAACTATGTTTAGTTAACTAATGTTACTATAAAGGGGCCCTTACACGGTCAATAATATTGTCAATATTGGTATTGACAATATAACCATCAATACTCGTGCTAACCGGTGTCAATACTTCATTACCTTCCACGATCAATATTATTGGCAATAACTTTGCTCAATACTTACAACTTCTGCCACTAGGAGAGTCAATCTACGTGGTTTTACTCGGTTTTTTGCTGGTTTTTCACTTCCAAAAATTGAATAATCGTACAAAAAGCTTGCGTAGCTATTATTTTGGAGTTTGGCACTATTCGTCAAGTGAAACGCAAACACTGGATGAAAGAATGGTTGAAGAAGAGAGATGAATACTCTACTTTTGAAGGAAATCAGCCTCTGCGATGTTGAAGATTTCAAGAACTACATTCGAATGGATGAACCTACCTTTAACAAACTGTTAGAGATGGTTGAACCATTTTTGAAAAGACAGGACAGAAAGTATATGAGAGAAAGTATAAGTGTTAGGGAAAGATTAGCCTTAACCCTGAGGCACTTGCCCTCAGGAAGAAATTTTGAAGACTTGAAGTTTTCAGTCATAATGTCCCCAACAACTATCAGCAAAGCTGTAATAGAAACCTATGAAACCTTTATATATGTCCTACAAGACTTTGAAAAAATTACAATCACCTTTAAAATATGTATGATTGAAGTTTTATTTTAATATACAAATCTTTCCCAAGAACCTCTACTGGATCGTGTTTTGAACTGAACTGTAATGAAGGGACTATTTAATTGACTATATGAAATGTATGTTAATCAGAAAAATAAGATTAAAAAATTACAATCATCTTAAAAAAATGTATGATTGAAGTTTAATTTTAATACACAAATCTTTCCAAAGTACCTTTGTAAGGTATTGTATCACTGTTGTTGAGATTAGTGTCAACGTTGTATAAAACTAGTGAACAGAGTATTGATGGAAATATTGGTGCCGCCCCTACACGGTCAATATTATTGCCAATATCCCCCCCCCGCCCCAATTCTCAGTATTGATACTTGAAAATCAGAAAATCCGGATTTCGTCAATACTCTTATCAATATCGACCGTCAATACAATTTTTTCATCTTACACGGTCAATACGCTAAGATATTGTCAATATTATTGACCGTGTAGAGGCCGCTTAAAGGTGATGAAGATCGTACTTGTTTATTTAAAAGCGCCCTCTGTCTTAGTTACTTAGCAAAACTTTATAACAGCAATTCAAATGCAATTTTAACTCACTAGGGTCTCTAGAAATCACAAAAATTAGTTTTTTCAAAAAACAAAAAAATACTTAAAATGGAATGTAATAGCTTTATATCCGCGCAGTGACTATTCCAAGTCTATAGAAAATCAACGAAGCCATTTTCGAGCCAAAACTGGTCGCGGTAAAGTTGCACGGGTAATGAATTTGGTCGAAACTTATTGTCAGATGCAGTGATGGGGTACGTAGACGAAATATCAAATTTTTAGCTTCCTGCAAATTTTCATTGCAAAAATATTTTATCTCACACTCAGACAATTTTTAGTTTTTCTTACTCCTACTAAGAGGAAGTATTGTAATCGGGTCAAATTTTCAATATTGACTTTCACCGGAAATATCCGTTTGTGATTCCCTGAGTCCAAAAATAATGTGGTTTTTAGAAAATGGCTCGTAAGCTAATCTTGTTGGAGGAGTTTAATATTAATAACTGGGATCTTGATTTCATAAAAAAATTATTAGCTGGGTGATGTAATTACTATTAATAGAAAATATTGTGATAATAGGAAATATCAAAATTAGCTTCCCATAATTGTGGTATCAAATTACCGACCGCCAGATTCGCTTGAGTTTTTTGAACCGTGTTACTGTTGTTCATGCGGATGTTCCTATTTTTCAAGATTCTATAGACGGTCCATATATTACTTCTACTAATGCCGTATACGTACCGAAGTCGCCGGCTAGTTCGGAGATATTATCGTCCCCGATTCGTCCGTCTATGTCGAGGAACTAAAATAAATATTACTTTTTGTTCGTCTTCACGTAGTGTAGCTCATGTTAGTGGATGTGATCAGGATCATCATCATTTTAAATGGCTAAATTCAGTTATGTATTGCTGTAATAATGAAACAGATTTAATAAAGGTGTAGTGGAAGAAAGAAATGAAAGAAAATAATAGTTTTGAAAAATAGTTTAGAATATTTTATAGTTTGAAAAATAGAAGTCTGTTAATATTTAAATTATCTTAGTGCAGTGAAAAGAGTCAGGTACTATAATTTAAGGTCATTGCTATTAAAGAGACAAAGGCACAAGAATCCGTTAAATTAATGCAGTACCAATAGGCCAACTGTTTTATAAGAGCAGGGCATTCCTTTAACAGTCTGCACTCTGCCTTCTAACAAGAACAGGGTCTAAAACAGACATTCAAGCTAGAACATTACTTCAGGAATCGCTATCTTAGAATCAGTGCAGTTCCACAATATAATAATAAGTTTATAGTGTCTTTGCAAATAACTTGTAGTTATTATTTTATTAGAATATATTTATTGTTAGCAGTGGTGACTACTTTCCTATTTCTGATACTTCTCTCTTAAACATACGAGCTCTCTCGTATATACTTACAAGCCCCTTTATTGAACCGTTTGTGCTACACAAGCTACCACTTCACTACAACACAACATCACACCAAAAACATTTCAAAGGCAAATTGTAAATTATACGATAAGGTGAAATTATTGAGCGTACTTTGGATAATTGATTCCTTTGATGTTCATCACATAATGCACATAAATACTGTGAGCAGTAAGTATGTGACCACCATAGCTCAAAAACGAAAAATCACAAATTTGATATACCCTGTAGGTATCACCATGGAAAATAACAGTGCGTTATCTGTCCATAATGCTTAACCGGAAATACTAATTTACTGAATGTTTTTTTTTTTTCCCCCACTTTTTTGCGAATTACTCGAAAATGGCTCCAACGATTTTCTTGAAAATTGTTATATTCATACAAAGATCTACAATGTTTATTTGAAACATTTCTCAGGGAAAATATATTTAAGAACATTTTTGTGAGAGGGGTGAGGTTAGGTTTTTCTCCAAAGTGCTATTTCGTCTTAATTGATTGTACAATTTATCTAAACAAAATTAATTAGAAATAAACAGATTGCCAAAATCCATGTTTCAAGCAAATTAGTAAACCGGAAGTGAGCTTTTACTATGCAGTTTTTTTTTTCAATTTTCACGACTTTCTTCTACATAAAAAAAACAAAAAAAAAACCACGAATTCCATTCAATTTTGTATGGTTTCTACAAAATTTGTCAGCTACAATTTTGAAAAATGGAATAAGAAAAAGTTGTATGAGTGTTTCATACCCGATTTTTTCCATATTCAAGGGACATCAAAACAATATTATTTAACTCGTATTCATACGAAAATTTTGACATTATCGCAGTACTGACTGTTACAATAATAAGAGAAAAATAAAAATTACAGAAAATAATTTTCAAACAAAAGAAAAAACAGAATATCATGTAAAATGTAACTGATACCAGTCAGTAATCTAATAACATTTTGTTTACGAGCAATGGAGAGATGAAGTACACAGAGTTAAATTCAAAAGGTTATTATGTTGGGTACGGTTAAGTAGGAAAACTTAGTAAACAATAGGGAACAGTGAGAGAGTGTGTGTGTGTGTGTTTGTTAGTGAGAGAGAGAGAGAGAGAGAAAACAATATATACACACAAACACAACGAAAGGAACACCTTCCATATTATCTCGATATAAACAACACATTGAGAAATATCAAACAGTAAAACAACTAGTCTCCCATTCGTTGTATATTCAATTGGAGAATGTTACTGGCCAAAATTGTGTGTTATCTACCTGTTGTTAATGTTACCATCATCAACAACAAACACATCACTCCTAGTGACGTCATTACAATAAACACAATAACTGAAGAGTGAAATGATATTGCTACAACTACCATAACACAACTCTGCCTTGTCTTTTTGGTGTATATGTTCTTCATTTCTCATTTGCTTCATACTCTGTATTGTTGGTACGAAAGCAGCCAGAGATTGTCTTTTATGCTATTATATTAACAGGATAAGATCAAATATAATAAACATACTGACTAAATTGGTATCAAATTAACATAAAAAAGTAAGAGTATTTCTCTAAGTAATTCCAGAGATAAAATAGCTAACTCCATTTTTTCTTCCACATTTATCTTAAAAAAAAAAAAAAAAATCTGGTTAACACGATTAAATTATTGCAATTACTCAATTTTAAGTGACGCCTGAATTTTTGCTAATGTTACAATTTGCTCTTAACTATGTGAGCCGCAAATAAAACACACTTAAGTTTTAGAATAGATTAGCTGGTTACATTACAAACCGCATGATAGCGCAAAATTTTAATTGAAATTAAAAATTTAAATTTAAAATTATTTTTTTTATATAACTTTTTTTTTATTGAATATTTACAACTTTTCTAGAAAGAACCCTAAGGAAATATGATGTATGAACAAAATACAAATGACCGTGATAGTCATCCAGTGAAGTCACGTGTGAATGATAGTCATCCAGTGGTCACCAACAACACCTGTCGACCAATTGATCACATGGCCAGCCGCGCCTCAGCTGCCTTTAAGGAGGCTTAGAAGGAAGTGTTGTTGAAAATACATTTGCGGCTAAAGAGTTAGGATGTGATAGGCGTTTTTGATGGAAGCTATTGTAACGAGTTTGGGCAAGTTCAAAGAACGAATGGAATTTTGACATCATTGTGGATAGTTAGATTACTGACAAAAAAGGGTGCGTTTAGGATATGGCGGAGGATCTTTAGATTTGTAGGGTCTGTATTTTGTTAATGTTAGATCGTTTTGCGTTTCCGTAAAGTTTGAGTCCGTAAGTCCGTATGGGAGCTAAAAGAGATAGATGCAGTGGTCTGCAGTGTTAGTTTTGAGTGTTGTTGAAGTAGTCTGTTAGAAGCTGTATCAATTATTCAGTTTAATGTGTTTAAGTCTTGTGTGGGGATTCCAAGTAAGTCGCTTGTCCAGATACAGTCCAAGGTACGTACATGGTCTGCTGAGAGAATAGATGAGCTATGTAGACAGGAGCAAGAGTTTTTTTTTAGTGTAAAAACTATGTACGAGGGTCAACCACTGTATAAGTAACGACACAAATCGCTGCAGGTCAGAAACGGTTTCTTTAATCAATACAATAGTTTCAGTGCTTCAGGTGGCTTCCTTCTACCTAGTTTCTCATTACATATTCAAGAGTATTTGGTAAGCATAACCTCAAATGTATTCAGTTAACAATGGCGAGTCCGCTCGAGCATGCACGAAGAACAACTCTCAGTGATTCGATTTTTAGTTGCAGGGGATATGAAAGGTAGTGAATCCACGAAAGAATGTTGAAAGTTTACGGGAATAATTGTTTGAACCGTTCGGATCTTTACAAATGGGTAGAACAGATTAAAAGTGGCCGTGTAAGTGTCTGTGACGAGAACGAAGTGGACGACCGGTTGAAGTTGAAATTCCTCCCTCGAAACTCACATTATCGCGTTGATTCAGGACCAAGGGGGCTTACTATTGAACTGATAGCTGATGAAGTGCCCGCGAACTGTCCATAACATTATTCAGAATAAGCTACAGTACAAGAAATCTTGTGCGAGATGGGTTCCAATACAACTTATGGACGCCCACAAAGAAACAGGTGGTTTCGAATCAGTTAACAGTGGAAAGAACGATGTTTAATTGGAAAAGACCTCGCCCCATCGGACTTCCATTTGTTTGGACTCCTTAAAGAGGTTCTACAGTGGGAAACATTTTCAATCCAATGAAGAAGTTAAAAATCAGGTGCAAAATGGTTTCGAGATCAACCCAAAGAATTTTATGCCAGAGGCATACACAAATTAGAAGAACGATGGGACAAGTGTATAAATGTTGCTGGGGACTATGTTGAAAAGTAGCCAAAGTTTTGTATTGATTAAATAAATCCTTTTTGAGCTGCAGCGAATTGTCTCGTTACTTATTGAATGAATGACCCTATGTTTTTGTAAACTTATTAATGTAAACTGAAAATATTACTTATTTTTGTTTTATAATGATGAAATTTAAAATGATTATTGAAAATGATCTTGTATTATTATGGCAGAAAAATAATTCACCATAAAACTATTTGTATTCACATAAATCACAAATACATGTAAGTATTACACATAAATTACATCCTATAATAATAATTATAATAAAGACAATTATAGTTTAGTGAAAACAATATCTATGTGGCTGTTTAGAATGCGGCCAGAGCCGTGATCATTTCCTGGCTAAGTATTCATATTACCTATTCATGTATAAAACCAAGGTAAACTGCATGGGAATCGATTCTTTATTAATTTTCACTTGTTAAAGTTCTCACACTTTTGAATTCTTTTCTAATGTTTGATGAAAATAAAAAAATAAAAAAGACAATTTTTTATTAATTTTTAGAGTAACTGAACAAAATGTAACATTACTAAGTTTATATATTTATATATTACTTTCAGCAACTAATTCTAAGCAATCCAGCCATTAAGCTCCCACATGAGGTAGTAGTGCAACTTGTATGCTCATAATTTAGAAAGATTGTACCAACTAAACGGCTAGTTGTTTCCATAGCTATCAGAAGTCGATTTAAGCAAGGCAAATTCAGAGCCTAAGTCACTCTTTTAAGTCTAAATTCAACATACAAGAATTACAAAATCAACATTCCAGATACACTTGAGAAATCAGGAACACTATGCTATCAACTGTGAAGCCGCCTAAATCGACATTCAGAATTTCGATTACATAAATGACTGATAGTGATTCTAGCGTGCTAGCAAGTCTTATCTTGTACAACTACTACTACTACAGATTAATCGTTTTAATAGTGTAATGGCGATAGCACATGGTTTTGGTGATGAAAATAAAGTCACAGCACTCATCAGTTGTACATTATACAAATTTTGTTTAGCGATTCTTTGCGAAGAGAAAGACGAATTAGAGGATGGAGAGTAATGTTGGTGATGAATTTAGAATTGTAGTGTTGGCTGATGTGATCGGCTTGAAGAATGATGTGGCTAGTTAGAACCTTACTTGTTCTAATAACCGATTGCTGGTATAGCTAATATACTTCTTGGCAAGTTGTTTAGACTTCTTTTAAATTTTGGTTTAGCTCGCCAATGTTAGCTCTCAAAATTGATCATGCTACTTGTTAAAGCTCTCATATTGTCGGCTTTATTCTAATTTCTCCTAGCTCTTGGTGGGAATTAGCTTTTCTATAGAGAAGCTATGCTGAAAGTTGAAGCCCATACGTCCATACAGCTCAGTGGGGACATGCAAACTTGAACATAACGATATCAACTGTGGAGGCTTGATGCTAGCACTTGATTCAGCTGGTTCAGGAATATGGAGTCCATTACTTATGGTTTCTTTGTTTGATTCTATTACAAAGATTCCATTAGGACTTCAACATGCTACAATCAATCGCGAAAATTCTAAAATGGTTGCGGATAATTTAGAGAGCACATTAACAATTAGTCAGTAACGCCTTATCTCGAGCTCATTACAACACGAACACAAATACAGATAAAAAAAAAATATTCTGTATTTACAAACAAACGAACTCCTGGAGACAACCTAATTCCAAAGTTCGTAATAAAGAACATGACTGACAAAGGAATAGCACACTTAATGAACTTGTACAACTGTTTGTTACGTGTCGGCTACTTTTCTAAGTGCTAGAAAAACGCATGTTATTATAGTTTATCACAAACCAAAAAAACCAAAACATGACTTTCAGCTACCGTCCAATAAAGCCTTCTTCCTGTCCTCTCAAAACTGTGTCCTGAAGCGACGGCAGACACAACTGACTATAAATAAAATTAAATCCTCACACGGTCTTGGATTTTGAATCACTTATTACAGATTCCTCAATGCCAACAAATAACCGAACAAATAGTGACTAGATCTGAACAGAAAAACATTTGATAGTCGCTACACTGGGCGTCACTTTGGCATTTGACACAGTGTGGGACAACGGACTACTCCAAAAACTACTTTTAATTCAAATACCTCTTCTCTTACAAGTAATACTGACTTCATTTCAACAGGACTATTCATTTGAGGTAAGTGTTAATTAGCCCCTCAGTAATCAACGAGTTATTAACGCCGATGTTCTTAGAGCTCAGTTCTTAGCTGTATCTTCTTCACAGTTTACTCAAGTATATTCCCGCATTCAATACTGCTAATCTTGCTACTTATGCAGATGACAACATTCCTCGTCTCAGGACATCACAAATTTTCCGAAGCTATGGCTAATTTAAAACATTTTAGACTAAATGATTCATAAATAGAAACTAGACATAAACGTACAGCAAAAATTTTCACCTTTATTAGCTAAAACTTTAAAAATTTACCAACAGTGGATGTACAGTGGATGGAAATGGACGAAACTCTGAAATATTTGGTCTATTTCTCAATACAAGACTAACCAGGGACTCCACAAATAACCCTAAATTAAGACAGACCTATCACACTCTTAAGCAGTTCTATCCACTAATTAACAGACGGACGCCATTAAAACAGTAATGCTCCAGAGTTCTCTACACATCTTTTCTTAGTGACTGACATCTCCTGCCCCTAATGGTTGGGGGGAGGGGCTAAGTTGCGTGTTGTATGGAAGGTAACAAAGTAAGGAATAAACAAATCCACAAGGAGTTATAAAGCACACAATTTCTAACAAATTTATAGACTACAGAAGTTGGAATATACCATCGCGACTTGGATAGAAAACAGCCCGACGACGACTAAAACCAAACTACCCCAGTTAATATTTGCAAGAATTAACAACCAGATAATATTTATTTCATTTTTGTACGTTTATACTTTATATTATTGTTTGTCTTGTAAGACATAAATAAGTTGTCGAGTAAATAAGATAATTTTTCTTCATCATCTTAAAATTATTAATAAACATAATTAATGCAAATATTATAATATAATTAATAAGTGAATATAATAAAATAGTAAATAATATTTTAATCAATATATTTCCAATAAAAACACGTGTAGAGCATGAACTAGTTCATTAAGAAAATAAAAAATACTTTTAGTGAAATAACAAATTAAAGTGAAGATTTTGAACATTTCTAAAATAGTATTAAGTTACGGATACTGTTTTATTTAAATTCAAAAAAAGATATTTAATAGCAGATGGCTCTGAAAGTTAGTATATAATGGAAGAATAATAAGGTTTCAAACAGTAGAAAGGTTATCTTTTAAAACAATGAATAAAAACACTGAATCTAAATAGTCTGGAGAATGGTGGGCATAGAAGACTGACTATTTGAGGAGCACAAAACTACTTACTGGCCTTGCTAGTTGTTTTTATTATTCAACCCAAAACAAACATAGCATCAACAATAAAATACGTTAATACATGCACATACTAACCAATGTGAGGCAGACTTAAAATGCTTATTTCATTTAAATTGTAATCTTATTTAAAATTCAATATATATATATTCATAAAAATAATTAAAATGCACAAATAATAATCATGAAGTTTCTGTTTTAGTCCATAATAAAGTGTTGAAAACATGTCCAATATATTTACATTTAAATAATGTTTAAATAATTATATCAAAAGTTAATTACTATTCAATTTGTAAAAATAAAAAGTATAAAATGTTTATTACATTTTTTATAAACAACAATATAAAAACAATTAAATAAAAAAATTCAATAATAAAATGTTTACAGAAAAACCTTGAAATGCCTTTAAAAAAAAAACAAAACAGGAAATCTTAATTCTAAAAACAATCTCATATAGTTATGACTGTAAAATACTTGAGGACACAAATTTACTTTAGATATAATATTGTAAAAATTATATTTGTAGTCGCAATGTATTACTAAAATTTCTTATCTACTAATATTACGAAGTTCTTATTTAATAACCTTAAGAAGAAACTAATGGCACTTAATTAATTTATGGTTTTCATAAAGGAATCATAGGGAAGGGATTAGCTTAGTGGTTAGCGCACTGGACTACCACGCGGAAGTCCCGGGTTCGAATCCACCTGTGCTGCCCTTAGATTTTCTCTTCCTAGGAGCCTCTACAGCTCACTGTTCCAGGTAATGGACAGTGTTGTCTGTGTGATGGATGCAAAACTTATAAATATATTAATTTATAAAAAAAATCAAAATTAAGAAAAAGATTGACATTCCCTTGCAAAAGGGCAAGCCCAGGTATAACAAGTCCAATTACTGGTACGGTTCAAGAACAATTATGGCATTATACTACCCCTTCTCCTCACAGGGGAGGAATTGAAGGAACAAAGAGAAGAGATTCTTTTAAAGACAGACTTGTTCTAAAAATCAAGGAGGAAGCATCAGTTCTGAGATATAACATAAGAGTTTATCCCAGTTAATTTACAAGCATATTGTTGTGATAATCTAAAGCAACTTAATTTCTCTTAGAGAATATATCTTTTTAAAAACAGTGTGATCTCTTGTTTATTACTAATACTTCATTCTCTCTTAAACTTACAAACATACAACCCCTTATTTTACAACACCGCTCGTGCTACTACAAACATCACCAATCACATTACATCTGTAACGAGAGAACACTGTCCGGAGGCCGGCTATGCACTGAGAATGATCCGAGCGACAACGACCATAGATGTTGACGCGCCTTAAATTACAAAAAAAAAAAAAAAATCAAGGCAGATATGAAAGTGATAACAACTAAGTGATGTCCGATAACAACTAAGATACTGAAAACGCTTCCAATATGAAGAAACAACTGGTGCGATTTTATAAAATTGCAATGATGACACTGCAATTTCCTCCTGCTTTCTAAATTTTTTTTTGAAATCTGCAAGTCTCGAAAATGGCTCCAATGATTATTTTTACATTTTTCATACTAATTAGTTAAATAAAAAATGCTTCTCTTTTGTTTGAAACTGTTTTTTTTTTGAAGCAAAATTGATTTTTGATATTTCTGGCGTAAGTGCCAGAACGTTAAGCTTTCTTCATAAAGTACGATTCTACTACTTATCTAATAGTAGAGGCCACATAGGAGATTAAAAGCATCGTTAACAATTCTTGTTTGTAAAAATCGTTAATTAACATTAAAAGTTTACCGATAGATTTTTGAATTTCATAGAGTTTCCCAGAACTCATCCCGATTTTTTCCAATATGAAATTTTAGCTCAAAATTGACTTAAACCACCATGTACCCTAGTTAAGACGACTAAATATTATGTTAAAAAAAAACAAAAACACTTTATTTTTTTGTATGTTTGTGACAACTTTTTATTACGAAATTTTAAAATTTACAAACAAATTAGCGATAAAAAGTGAGATTTTTTTTTTTAAATATTACGAATACAATAATAAAAAAAAATAGATAAAATAATCAAACGGTAAAAACTTGATAACATGCGATTCAACAATATTTTGATGATCTATCAACGGCAATTTAAGGATTCACGATCTCATGGTTCAGTCAAAATTTAAAGTTTAGGTACTTTTATTAAACAGAACAGCATTTTTTGTTTTTTTGTAAGGTGATATAGTACAGGAAATTGATCAAAATTTTCCAAGGATGGGTGACGTATTTGATCATATAGTTGAATCCATAGTGCTAGACAAAATTTTCAAGATAGTCCAACATAGTTGCGTCTTCTCATTCGTTTTTTATTTTTTTAACTTTTTGTCTGGTTTCAAGGAATTTCCCAATACAGGAGTTCAGTCTGAGCTGATCGTGTTGACAGAAATGTTGAGTTTCAATTGTTAAAACATTCCGACACAAACACGATCGATTGAAAGAGAGAGAGAGAGAGGTTATATTATGAAAGTAACCAGCCATATTTAAGTCAGATTTACTTACTACCTATATAAGAAAATTTTTAAAGAGATCTGATTTCGGGGATGTACCTGATTAGCTAATTTCTTTGAAGATAAACTCTTTTCTACTAGTGAACAGTTGTAATATAGTGTGCCATTCTTTAATTTTAAAACCATGTCATAGGCCCTGAGTCTTCTTAGGCATTTCCGGTCTTCGGGCAAGGTTTTCCGTTAATAGACAAACTGCCCATTACTAATCAATGGTTTTGTAGAATTTACTAATTCAAGAATATAGAAGCTCTGGCCGAACTCGAACCTGGGATCTTAGTATGCTAACTAATGTAATGCTTTGGTGAGATGTGTGTATAGGTAGCTTGTGGCGTGAGCGTTTTAGCGAAAGGGGCTTGTATGTTTGCTTGAGATAGAATGTAAGAATAATTAAGAATGAACCACTGATTATGAAATAAATATATTTTCTAACTGAATTTAAATAGCTTTATAATATCACAGCAATTAGTATAAATCAATTAATTAATCTAGATTAAATGCTAAACTCTTATGTTTTAACTTATAACTGGCACTGATTTGAAGAGGGCGATTCCTGAAGTGTTCTGGCTTTGGAAGCTAAATGCGACTTAGTTGTTTGAAGGTTAAGTGCAGACTGTGTACTCTTTGAAAGCTAATGTTAGACTCTCTTCTTTGGAATTGCTCTCTCTCTCGCGGGGGAATTCTCTTATACAAAAGAGTTACCCTAACGGGATTTTGTGCCTTTGTTTAATGATCCGAATTTACAGCACCTGACAGTAAAATACACTCTTTTTGAAGTTAAATTCACAGCACCAAGATAATTATAAAATATTAACAAAAATACTATTTTGGATATTATAAAATATTCCAAACTCTAAACTATTATTTTTCGATTTCGTCCTTCCACTACACTAATAACATATCCTGCCCATGTATACCAGTTATATTATCGGCGATTTAATTAAGCATAAAGTAAAATGTTAATGTTCGAAAGTAAACATGTTTTGCCAGATATTTGAGGTATGGAAAAGGGCAAGTAACTGGGTTTTTAAATTATTGTAATTAAATTTTAAAAAGTTTACAACTATATATATCGGTGGACAAATGGTGGGAGAAGTTGGGACCCTCTGCCGCAAGTGTGGCAGGGAGACGGAAACTCCAGCTCATGTGCTGGGAAAATGCCCATTTAACTCCCTCCTTATCACTCGACGCCACCATAAGGTCAAGCACGAGCTGATTCGGCTCCTGAAGGAAAAAGGATATACATGCTTTGAGGAAGTTTATTGCATCGACTCAGCGGGATCGACGAGGTATGCCGATATAGTCGCCCTTCATGACCGCGACAGATTGGCTCTAGTCCTCGACCCGACCGTGAGATTCGAGAGCAATGACCCGGACCAGGCGGAGAAGGTGGACTTGGAAAAAAAAGGTATATATGAGAGTTGTGTCCCCTTCTTGAAAGAGAGGTTCCATGACTTCGGTGACCGAGAGTTTCGGGTTCGGGGTCTCTGGTTCGGTGCCCGAGGTGTCATCCCTAAGCTGACTTTTAGCTTCCTTCAGGAGCTAGGGATTGATCTGAGGGAGTTGGAGGCCTTGGCGGAGTCTATCATTGTGGACTTGATTGGTATTATCCACCACCACATCTACGGGACATGAGTTTGATTGTTCTGCCCGCTTATTTGTTGGTATTGTATGATTATGATATGTTATTATTCTGATTTGGATGTTTCTGTTGCTGGTTTGGTTTATTTTATTTTATTTTATTTTGTTGACATATCGTATTAGTGTTAGGAACGATTTTCTTTTTTTTGCCTGACGAATTGAGGATCTCTCAATAGTGTAGTATTGGTGTTGACTTCTTTTTTTCCACTTTATCTATATATCTTGATTGACTGATTGG